>JAQIVF010002183.1:0-11636 GCA_034698365.1 Steganacarus magnus | reverse complement strand
GTCATTAGATGTCTGGTCATCTGTTTGTTCATTCAAGTTTTCGAGTATTTTATTCACACTTATAATTATCGTATTATTGAGCTTAAAACTAGACTTGCGTTTTGACAAAACACAAATCGATAAACAATTTTTTTGAGCGTTTCATTGTTTATAAAATACGAAAACAGTAAAATTAAACAGATTGCTTCAACAGGTGTTTATTAACCATTTGAAATAAAATTGCTGTATTATAAATTTTTGTTAATTATATAAATTGTTAACTAAAATAATTGTATTATATATTTTATAAATGTAATTTTTTATATAGAAGTTAATTAATTAAAAATTGTAATGATTTATTAGAAAAAAATAGTTCTGTATTTGAAATTTTTTTGAAGTATTCACAAAGGAATTTCATCTCTGCTCCTAATTTACAGAATAAATTTTGAACCGAAATTAATGCTGTCATACAGTATTTTTTGAGTAAATTTCTATTTGCGATCAATGAGCGATATGCGACAATATATGAGCCAAACACACATACGCGCACACATTTTGATTTGATTTGTACGTTTAATTAAGTTCATTGAAGAGGAAATGTTAAATTGAGCGATTAAATTTGTCAGTTAACGATATATCTCGCATAACATAGTATAAATTAAAATTACTCATTGATTGTAATGCAATGCAATCCAGAGTGAATCAATGTATAAGCCATGACACTCATTAACTTAAGTGGCAATTATACAACTAAGCTTATCGCTAATATCACCAGTATTTCATAAAATATTATTTTTTCTTAATATTTTTATTCTATGTATTTATTAAACAAAAGATAACGACAAACATAGAGGGATAAAAAAAATTTCACTGTTTTTTTTAAAGCTTGACATTGCGATAAAAAATAGGCTGAACTTATATGATTTAAACTGCGCTCGAATCAAAGTGATATTTTAAAATAATTTAATTCGCTTAAAAGCGAATGTGATGAGTGGAAAATGCATTTTCAGTATTGTCTTGCGGTCCAATTTTAAAATTGAAAGACATTTGTCGTAATTAAGTGTGACACTAGTAGTGAACACTAGCTATACTAAGCATAGTTTGTTTTGCCTTATCAGTAGTGTTGCAAAAAATGAAAGCGATCTCTAATGTGATCCCTTTACCCCTAATTTAAATTTTTTATATATACAATATTAAACAATGCTATTTCCCCTCTCGTAGCCTAACTCACTGACGAGAGTAGAGAAGAGAATGTATTGAATAGTATGCAAATCTATGATGCATACATTACACTAGAGTGGAGTAAAAACTATGCAAACTTTTCTAATCGTAAGCATTTTGAGTTTGCAACTTTCATGGTAGTGTTAATAGCATTCTGCTCAGAGTAAAATTCAGTAATAGTCGTTTTCGAGTCAAAGTCAAATAAGTAAAGCAATCATTATTTTAAGGCGGTGTACAATGTAATGGCACTTAAGAAACGCTCTATTTTTACTTTTCTCATAAATGGTATGCAAGTCTCACTACTTCTTCAACTTTAAGCTTTTGGCGTTATAGTAGTGATAATATTAAACCCCTTCTGTACTGCACAACACAATACTGGTTAAATTTACAAAACAGCTGACGTTGCATATAAACCTTATTCAATAACATATTAACAGCAAATGTTTGCATTTAACTTCAAAAATCGTCATTACGGCTGACACGACGTGAATCGCAAATATCTAATTTAAGTATAAAATTCAATGAACGAAAACTGAAGCCTTTAAGGTTTTTAGTTATTAAACACAAACATCATTACAATACGCAGCGCAGTGTAAAGCAGGTTTTGTGGTCCCAAAAGAACTGTTAAGATACTTTAGCTTAAACTTAAACAGTAAAAAACACGGAATCATAATCCATTATAAATATCTTTCATTTTTTTATATGTGCATAAAATAGTAAAGTTTGTAAAAACTGCGACCCCAATGAAAAAAGTTAGCATATTTGTAGAGCTATGCCACAACGCGTCGCAGCAATTTTACTCTGCTTTGTCTCGCTTTCTTTTCTCCTCGATTTTTACGGACCATCAACTTTAATGAAGTAAAATTCATTAGAAAAGACTGGGAGAGAAAACTTTTAGCAGAGCCTGAGTTCGCTTTTTTTGCTCGCGTGGCGAAGAAAATTTGTTTTTCAGATGAATGGACTTTTTTGAAGCAAGTCTCGCAAAGTCTCTCTCCCATATACAAAAGTATTGGATACATTACCCTCATGTTCATGTCTCTCTCTCTCTCCCTCCCTCTCTTTCCTCTCTCCTCACTCTCTCACTCTCTGCACACAAACTCGTCAATGCAAGCAATGGCATGCTTTTGATGAGCAGCCAGATTTAAAACACATCGTCAGTCATCACCTTATGGACTAAGTTCAAAACATTGGCAACATGCTGTCTACTATCTAATGTGTATTTTCTTTTTTTTCTAAGAATGTTCGAATGTAAATAATGATTTTTTTGAATCAAATTGTGATTCATATAAACACTGATAAAACTTTTTTTTTAAAATAGAGAGGTTTGAGGGAAATAATGGTTGTATTTGTTTCTTAGTTTTGCATCAACACTTCGTTATCGAGTTAACTATTGTTTAAGTTATACTGTACTTAAAATCTACTCTATATCTGACAAATTGTCACATTAACTCCAAAGTTAATTATCCATGCAATATTAAAAAAAAGTATTGAACATTATATATAATTGCAAATGAAATGCGTTATTAAATAAAATAAAGTAGTTTGTCATTGAATGGAAAATGTTAGTTATGTTAGCTATGCCTGTCTATACAGTACTGTGTGAGTACAGTATGAGTACAGTATGTATGAGCTTAATTGTATGCATTTTCAATTGAAGTTACAATCTAATAAAATGTCTTTTCGACAATTGTTCTTAACAATAATTCTATAGTAGTTAATATGTTCACAGCAGTTATTTTTTTCACTCGGATTTTTTCCTATTAAAAAAAGTACTTAAGAATAGTTGACAATCACTAATAAACATGAATGGTGAATGTAGGCCGTAATACTGTATGAATAAAGATGATTGCAATCATAAATATCTGCTGCAGTACTCACACTTAATGCAATGAAAACAATATTAAAAGGAAAATAGCAGTGATGACCTTCGTCATCAACTTTCATACAATTTATTTCAAATTTTCTTTTCACATGTTTCTGTCCGCCCCTTCTGTCAGTTTTTTAGTGACGCGCCAACAGTCCTTTTTATGCTTAAAACTTAAAAATGGACAGTAATTATTATTACATTAATATTACATTAGTATTTGAATCATAGTCTTCTAGATGTCAAGTTACAGCAATTACAACTGTTATGTTATGCCCAAATTTGTAATCACATTTTTTATGTGTGACAATTTAAATCATAATTTTCATTTTAAGAAATATTTACTATTCATTAAAGCAAAAATCCTTGCATATTTCTATATAAAGTGATTCAGAGAGAAATAAAGAACACTCATTCATATGCAACCATCAATATATATATTTCATTAAAAAGTCACATTAACTTTCAGAATATCTCATTTTTGATTTATTATTATGTTTATTAATTTAGTATGCAATTTATTCAATCGAGTTATATCTTTCATTCGGTTTTGTGTTTATTGACTAACTATGGACATATTCAAGGATTTTTACTCGTTTTATTAACTTATAATCATATTAATAGTGAATTATAGAAAAAATTATTATATTTTAAGATTTTAGAAAACGTTTGTAATCTTAAAATTATTAGTGTCGATTCATTTTAAACCAAACCTAATAAAATTCGAATCTAAAATCAGGATATGGTTTTATAGAAAAATTGAACTAAACTTTGGTTTGCCATTTGATTGTTTAGTTTGATTGATTTAAACTCTTTAAAATAATTTTAATTATAAATAAATATTTAAATGATTTTATGTATAAAGTTTATAAAAAAATGAAGTTTTAAATTAGCCAATCATAATGTTCGCATGGATTACATATTATATGTTCGCATGATTATATGGATAACTATAGTTATTTGAATCTTGAAAATATGAAGTTAACTTATTTGTAAAAAGTAATCTAAAGCCTTCTTATTATTATTTGGTTAATATAATTTAGCAAATGTTTTATCTTATTTTGCACAACTGTTTCAATTTCCTTCACATTATTAATTGTAATAACTTTAAAAGGTACTGTAATATAAATTTTTGAAATGTTAAAAATTTGAAAAGGATTTAATTTGTAATTTTAATTTTAATAATATTTATAGAATGGATTACTGCTTAAATAGCAGTTTCTGTTTAACATTTTAACGGTTCGGTTGAATTTAACGAATAACGAAACTCGACATTTTTATAACGTTTATAATACATACTGAAGAATAAATGGCAAACATAAAAATAAAACAAAATCTCTGAATTAACCAATATATACGATAATAAGCCTCGAGTCAATGGTCAAATTAGTGGCCACCCAACTTAATTTTTAGTCACGGTATTTGTAAATTTGTGATCAGAAGAAATTCTTTTTATTGAACCATACACTTCATGATAGTTGCTTTGAGCAGCATTTCATTAATGAAAGCTGACTCGAATTTCCCTTAGTGGAGCAAATAAATTAATTCGTTGAGTGGATAGATGTGAGCACAGCGACTCTGAATTGGAGAGAGAGAGAGAGAGAGAGAGAGAGAGTGTGTGTGTGTGTGTGTGAGTGAGTGAGTGAGTGAGAAAGAAAGAGAGAGAGAGAGAGAGAGAGACCAAATTTTGTAAACCTTTATTACTGTGAACGGCATCAGATTCGTAGCAGAAGTGCTCGGCAAACTTATATTCCCGAGGGTCAACATATATGTTTGGCACTTATAGTTAAGTTTGAAAGTCTTATATAAGTTAATTGAATGCTGATTGACCGCATTATTGTTGTTTTTGCTCATTTGTCATAGCAATTCATAGGCCAGTTAGTTCTACAAAAACAGACCAAATCATTTTTTTTATAAACGGCTGTTTCGAGAAAAATAAGAAAATTGTGATATTTGTTTCGAACTATACTGTATTGATGACAACATTCATACAATGTGTTAATACTGTAAGATTTTAATGCAAAACCGGAAAAGTATATAAAGTGTAGAAACGGTATTTTAAGTGTACAAACTTGTTTATTATGTGACCCATCATCCACTCGGACAACAAATCATAATTTTGTGATGTAAGCAATATATAAAATATATATATTCTTCACTTATGATTCTGACTTAGAATTAGTATAAAGAATTGCGACCACCAACTACTACTACTACTGCTAGCATTATTATACAGTATTAATCTTTTATAATATTATTCCAATGATTTATATTTAAAATGTAAAACAGTTGTCTCCGGGTGTCGGTAACTGAAGTAAGTTCGGGGCGAATAGACTTGCAATGACCCTTTTGTTTAGTTCATGATAATCGATTTGTCACAATAGTTAATTGTATACGCGATGTAATACATTAATGAATCACGAGATCTCCAGCTAATATGTGACGAGTTTTTTTATTTGGGTCATTCATAATGTTTGGAAATGCTCATCGTTTCATCGTTGAACTTTACCAACGCAATTGTCATTCGATAATCATATATAACTAATGCGCAAAGTGAATGTCATAGTTTGCTCAGTAGGTATATCCGGCTCTACTTTTGACCCCATGTCTGATGGCAACAAGTTTCGCATTGCCATCAACTGATGCTTAGCTCTTTAAAATATACTGTCATTGAATATTTTTAAAACTTTAATTTATTTTTCGTGAACAGAATTTATCTTCTTATTTTTCTCGACTTTAGATGTGAATATCAACAAAGTTTAAAACAAAATATATATGCATTTGTGAGCATTTCTTTAAATTATCGAATGCGATGCGCAAATGTGCAGCACATCACACATAAACAGTTTCCAATAAGTAATAACCACTATTAATAATTATTTTGTTAATTTTATTTTTTAATTCTAATTATAATTTTATTTTGTTTTACATAAATTTAAGTAAAACATTAAATTAAGCATTTCATTTGAATTTATTTTGAAAATAATATTAATTAAATGCTCGCAAGATATTCATATAATAAAGAACTAGCCGTGCATTAATCAACTGAATAGTAAATTTTTTAAAAAGTAATTTAACCAATAAGTCTAAACGTATAAAATAGCATTAAAATTCTGAACTTAATAATATTATTCTTCACTCAAATAACTTTAGGATTTGGTAAAATGTCACCATCGAGGGTGAAGAGGCACTATTATAATTTTCAATGAAGAATCATGATTTTCCTTATTCCCTCCCACTATTCATATACTGTTAGCCCAAGGCTTTGAGTTGTGATAAGCGTTCGCATATTTGGACTTTTTACAAAAGCAGAGTATTATGAATGCATTGTACAATACACTAATTCTGGTATAGAGTGTAAACTATCTTTTCTTAGACCATTGCCCTCTCTAAACATTTCACTAAAAATTTAGTAATATAAATAGTAATAAAATATAATATGTACTATATATACTTATGAAGTATGGATAAGTTTGAAGAACCCGTATATACTCGCATATACTCGTATTTACACCTAATTTGCAATTATTAATCTAATAGTGAGTATTGGCAGCTGTTTTGTATGTAGCAATTAAAGTCGGCAAATGTCACGGTGTCATCAAAATTATTGGCAACGCAGATGTATTCTGCTGGCATTTCATGTCTATGAAGCGTTGTACAGAACTGTATAAACTAATGCAACATTTAACTGACTCTGCTGGAGACCCGTCACTTGACTGTCCTGACTATATATTCGAATAAATTAAAGCGTGATAGTATGATACACCCTGCAAAGAGATGCCTCGATGAGCCACAACACACCGATCCCATCCCAGTTATGTATTCCCCATCGACTTTCATTTAAAACACATATCCGGTATTATGAAGGCGAGGAGGAATCACAATGAATATGCGATTAGATTTGCCCAAAGCTATGTCATCAAGCATTGCCAAAATTATGGACAACATGGTCCATACCCGGCCACACATCATTTTGATGAGCATCAGTTACACCTACTGGTCCATTGGCCATATGTAATAGTGTATAGTGAGTAGTGTAGTATAAGATTGTAATTATTAGTGTAACGTTGTTTTAGCCGCAAGCAATTCTGTCACAATGTTAGAGTAGTTTAAAAACAAAGAGGACCGCTGTCTCAAACAGAGTCCCTTTTTAATCAACATGCAAATGAGTTCAGACCCGTATTAAAGGTGGGCCTAAAATAGCTTCTACTCGAACATGTACATCAGTTACTCATACATGCAGGTTAATTTGTAATTGAGTCTAACTACAAAACACTGAAGGCAAGCACAGGCACAGGCACTGGATTGAATTGGGTGTGGATAAATTGTTTTTTGATATGCTTTAACATCCACTTCACTTAAAAGTCATGTTTTTGTCTTCACAACCAAATACAAGAGTGTGCAGTGCAGCTCTGAACAGCAAAAATGTCCAGCGAAGCGCCCCATGAGCTGATTTATGTTACATTCGTGGTCTGTCGGTGATGATCTCTAATGCACTGCTTTGGGCTATTTTCAAACCATGTTGTCGGTCCTTAACACACTACTATACATTTAGCTTCAAATACAAATCAAGCATAAGATATCTCACTTTCCTAGAATGAAATACTCCGGTCATTATTAACTATTTTATAATAGACTGCTATACGATATTTTCATAGACTACTTCTCTCTACATTTAAATAATTTTCTTTTTAATAGTATATAAATTAAGAATTAAAAGAATAACTGTGGCGAAAACTACTTAAATGAAAAATATGCATTAAAACTTATAAACTTAACCACTCAATAATCTTTCAAATTTAATGATAATCGTTATCTTATTTTTTAGGACATTAACTGAATCAACTTGAGTGGAGAAATATAATATTTCGTAATCGTAATTTTAAAAAATTTCAGAAATTTCATGTATCTTTAATTTAATTATTGTTATTTTTGAATTAAATTGAATTTTAAATTTTACTTTTATAACCCTATTTATTTTAAATCAAAAATATTCACTTAGAATTTTCATAGTATTTATTAAAAAATAAATATTGAATTAAATTCAACAATAAGAATACATAAAGTGATATAAAAATTAGTTTATTGATTATAATAATAAGCTTTGCTAAATAGCCTCGCTATAAATTAATTTTAAATATAATAAAATGTTTAATTACGTGCATTTAAGTTTTAGAATTAGTCACAATTAAATCAATAGCTTAGCAAAAGCTCTCTAGTGATAATTAAACAAATTTATAATTTTTGTTTACTGTGATTATTGTGAAGACATGTTATTTAAATGTGATTTTATAAACAATTACTCCCTAAATGTTACTTTCTTACATAATGTTTAAATATTTAATATTCTAAATTCTAATGAAATAAAATATAAAAAAGTTAATAACCACTTTTAGAATAACCATTTTTAGTCTTAAATTTGTACTAATTCAGTGAGTGTTAGAAACATGCAATTACTTAACCGAAAATTCAAAAAAAGTTAAGTTGTGTGAGTATCATATATTGACCCAACTTTCAAAATAACGTTATATATTTAATTGGTGAGAGCACTAATAAATGATAGCTTAAAATCACTGGTGTTTAACCGATTCTCGAATCGAAAATTGGAAATGCGATGATTACTCGTAACTACTTTTTCAGCTCTCGGAACCTACTTATTAAGATGCATGTATTCTGATGTTTATAAAATAGAAATCAAGCAGTAAATTGTTGAACTAATTAACCTGTTTTAATACAATCAGATCTACAGTACAATGCAGTTAGCGTTTCATTATTACTGTTTAATATAATGCGCTTACAGTAAGTGTAACTTATTTCGTTAACACTTTCAAATATATTTTTTAGTTTTGAATTGCAATTTTTATGAGCACATTTGTCATCACGAGATGAAGCTCAAAGAACTGTATAATTCTAGCTTTAGGCAAATATTTATGCATTGTATACAATGAAGTAAAAGCTAACCTAAAAAATTTGCAGTTGCAAACATAAGCTCAGTTTCTAAAATACTCTCTTGTGTAAGATTAAGGCAGACAGTGTCATGCATATAAGTTGATATTTCACATTTGAGAGGCGAATGTATTAAGTTTTGGTAAAAGAACAACCAATCCTCAAGCCAATTGTGCCATACTGTTATACAGTACTTGTACACTACTCTAATATTGTTACGGTATATATACATAGCGTATATACACTGAGTATATTACTGTAACTCGTAAGCCTTATTGTATGCAAGGATATTACAGTTGTTTGCATCTAAATGTTTTATATAATAATTTTGATAGCAAATTTTTCAACATGTCATTTAAGTTTATCAGTCAACACCAAATGCAAACACAGGCATTCATGCAAGCATTTTTTCACTCCCCAGTCCTTAAAAATATCCCACTGTTTTTTATCCCCAATTGCCATATTTCTCAGGTCAAGATTGGTGTGTCCCTTGACTGCACATCCCAAGTGGACAATTTGACATGTCTGTTCATATTACATATTATGCAGCGTAGAATCTCCCTCTAGGCTTAAAATGCATAAAGAACTAAGATTATTTTATTATGAATGTCCTCATTGCTTATGCTTGCGCTGCACTCACATTATTGAATAAAAAGTAAAAATACTGTAGTGTTTCGGTGTTTCGTATACTCGCTATGCTATGTATTGTTGTTATCATTTTAGTGCTCCATATTTTTTATTCTTACACATTCTCTTATCAGTATTACAAATATAAATATGTGTCAATGCAAAACTGAATAATATTAATATTAGCATTCAATGTTTAAACATTTATTTTCACTCATAAATCCATAAGAATACTAGAATACTATTTGAAAAGTTTGATTCATATATAGCATAATACTGATAAAACAATGCAGCAATGGTTAGTTCGGTACAGTAACTGTACAACATTACACCATTAGTTGCACGTATCACAGAGAGTGCCGTGTATTATCTCAATATTTGCAAAATAGACAAATGTGAAAATATAGAAAATATGGCAAATGGTTGTATTTCCCCTTTTTTGAGCTCAGGCGTTGATTAATAATTTCACCGCTTTTGCACCATTTTTGCCACATCTCACGCATCTCATACATCGCACCCCATGTGGCGGGTATTATTGTGTAGAAAGTATTTAAACTTAATACAACTGTTTTAATATACAACTCAATAATTAATTAAACAATAATTTGGGGTAATTTGTTGTTCGTTAATAATTTCTAAATTTAGTCTATATTGGTTAAGTTGAGCGGGACATCGATTATATTCATTGATTCATTAACTATATTACATAAAAAGAAATGGATTCGGATGACATGAGCAACAGCAGCAGTATCAGCAGCAGTATCGGCAGCAGTGACAGCAGCAGCACTACAATGTAGTATTACTACCAAATACACTAGAATACACTACAATATATAATGGTAATATTCTTACCGTGTGAGATCCATCCATGGTTACAGTTGGCACAAATGCGCATTTGCGTCTTTCCAGGTGCAAAGCAATCACAGGAACAGTTGGGTGTCGTGCAACGAATCGCCTGTTTTAAGAGATTACCATAAGAAGAATAAATGAATGATCAAAATCATTAACTATATATAACTATAATGTATTGGATATATTGGTTTTGATAATGTTATAACATTAAAAGTATACAATTGCATAACTTAATGTGCGTCTGGGAAAACAGTGAATACACAACCTTTTATTTATTCATGCATGAGATACTGAGTAGCGGTCCATACATTGCATCTATTTTTATTTTTGCTCTACTCTTTACTGATTCTTGCCGGCATATAAACTTGTGATATTGATGAAACTTTTCTAGTCTAAGACAGCTGCCCACAAAAAGCTTGTTTAGTTGTGTACTAAAAGCAATGCAAGTGTAAGCAGCGATGCCTCAATAAAATCACTTGGGAAATGAGAGCCACGCTCCGAGAAAACAATACAGTACTGCAGATCTACGTTTTGTGTGCAAAGGGGAAAGAAATGTGCAGATCGCTAACACTATAATATAGTTGGCTAACACTATGGCCAGCTTTTTCTGTTTCTAACTCAGCCACATTTAATAATGGATGAGATGGGGATATGGGGGGAAATGCAGCACTCCATGACCAACAACACCAAACTAGAAAACTAATGTCCACTCAAAGTATATTATGTGCCAGCAATGTTATACTGTATAGTAACTGTATGGCTATACGTGTCGTTCGCATCATTGCTTGTGTTGTTTCATGTAGATATGCAGCATTATTATTATTTTCGAAATGTTACAATCGCACACAATCGCACTAATAGTCATTCTATTCTCTACAAAACTACAATTCAATATTATATTGTCTACAAATGTTTCCTATGGGACATCAAATCACACTCATTTGTCACATCAATTCCATAACTATATTTTTTATATTACACATGTTTTTAGTAAATTGTAAATTTGTTTATTAAAATATTTGTTTTCAAAGCTTAAAGTTGTACCAATGGGTTGTACCAATTACTTAGAACTAAAACAGATTCACCCACAAAACTCGAGCAAAAATTTCTTACTGAAATAAATCTTAAAATCGACAACTATTTTATC
>JAQIVF010002182.1:0-11636 GCA_034698365.1 Steganacarus magnus | reverse complement strand
ATTTTGATTAATCAAAATTAAAATACACAAATAATTTTGATTTTAATTTTGATTATTAACAATCAAAACAACACTAGAGAGAACTCATCGAAAAAAAATATTTCTGAAAATTCTTAAATATTTTGAATATTGTACACCTGAAAGTCTTGACTTTAGAGATTACATTTGCATAATGCGATATACCATTAAAAAGGAAATTTTGTAATAATTTTTTTATTTTATTTTTCGGAACTGGATTAACGTTATGTTATGATTTCAATTTTGAATTCAATTCAAACTAATTATAAAATTTTTCAAAACTTATTTTTAAGAATTTATTATAAGTTAATTAAAAGATATATTTAACACTTCATTAACTTTTCAATTTCGCATTTAAAAATAATAATTAGCGCTTTGATAAAATATAATTCAGTTTATTAATATTTACGTAATATTATCAGCGAAAATATAAGTTATAATAGTCATTGATATATAAGGAACATCGCATCTATTAATTATTGTGAGATGTATTATTACACCGACATATTTGATCCGAAAAAAGTATTGCCTGCTAAACAAACGATAAAGAATGCTGAAACACATTTATATAGGATTGGTTTATCGCTATTCAAATTCGGTGATATTAAACGAAGCAAACTATTTAATCCGTGGCTTGTGTTCGCAATCACTTTTTTATTGTGGATTAGATTTCTATTCACAATGGTTTTTAGACCCGTAGGAAATGATATGGCAATAATGATCGGAGATTTCTCGTATTTTCTCGGTATTAGACTGCAGTATAATTCATTTGTATTTTTATTTTACTTGATGTCAATAATTTCGCAAACTCTTCATTACTGGTATTATAAGCAAAATAAATATCCTAATTATATGAAGCCTATCGAAATGATTTCTGGTAAAGTTGCACCAAATGAGGTTGGATTGAGTGATGAACAATCAGTTCTAAGACTGGTCAGACACGCGAAGAATGTGTTTCTAACCCCTTATTTCTTAAAAGTTCTACCAATGTTTGGTCTATTTCTTTCTCTATATCCGATGTCACTGGTCAGCAGTTATAAACAATTATTGCTATATGGCATACCATGGAGTGTTTTATTCGCGTATGGATGCACAACAATGGTGCGAAATATTGTTTGGCAATTAATGTATTTCAACATCATTTGCTACTACTTGAAGATTAAATTACGTTTAGTCAATAATAGTATAAAAGAATTCAAATATTATAGAGATCATCACAAAACTAGTCATCTAATGCGAGCCTTGCTTCTAATTCACAGCGAAATCAAAGAAATTAACAGCAATTATTGGTCACAGTTGTTGTTCTGGATTTGCATGATATTCACACAAGTGAATGCTCTAATATTCTATCAGTTCTTATTCGTGGAATTTATGTTTTTCATCAAAATAATCTATATCTGGGCGACGATACTCACAATTTCTATCATATACTATCCGTTACACTCCGCGTCATCGGTTGTGTTTGAGGCCAATAAATCACACAAAGCGATAATAAAGCTGTTTATAAAGTTCAACAAATATTTTAATTTAAGCAGTAAAATAAAGGTATGTTTTATTTGATAATTCAGATTAGTGATGTGAAAAAGCTCCAGCTGAGATTAAGCTAGCTTAAGCTGAGCTGAGCTAGAAGCTCAATTTTTTCATGCATCGGAGCTTAAAGCTCAAGCTCCAAGCTCACACAATTTTGAGCTTCAGCTTCAAGCTAAAGCTCAAAGCTCGGGACACCGAGCTTATTGAGCTTATGGTTACTAAATATTTGTCATTTGCTCTAAGCATTGAGCTTAAAGGTACTCATAATAATGAAAAAGAGTAAATTTAAATACCTATATTTGGTTTGTATAGCAAAGTTACTTAATAAAATGTGAGAAAAAAATTTCTTTTACAGAACAAAATAAAATTAAATAAAATTTTTTATAATTAAACACTAAAAATTAAATTAACCATATAAAAATGATTACATCATAAGCTCCAAGCTCAAGCTCGATGCATTTTTAATAAGCTCAAGCTCAATCTAACTTAAATTGGAGAAGCTTAAGCTCATGTTACATAATTTTTGAGCTTGAGCTTGACAAGCTGAAGCTGAAGCTCACCATTTTTGAGCGCATTCCCATCAATAATTCAGATATACAGTAATTTAAGTGTAACTATTTTTACTCTAAGGTGACAACAATGATAGAGAAAACAGGTAAACGTAAAGTTGGTTTCACGTGTGGAAAGTTATTTCTCATCAACTATTTTCGTTTCTATCAGGTAAGTGTTATGCGGCTTAAATTTAACTATAAATCAAAAATTTAAGAAATTTATTTTATTTCTGCAATAATTTCGATTTCTTTTAACATCTCCTCATATTTTTGTTTATTATTTTATTTATGTATTAAACAGATAATTGCTCTGATAATCACATTTTTCCTCAAGACAACCGAACTATCATTAAAACTTAAATTGCAGTCATTTTCAATTATGAATTAAATTAAGCTAAGAATGGTAGGTATGGTAGAGGTATATCGAAATATGAATTTCAGTTTTTTTATTACGAATTCTCGTGCTTTAGATTTTTAGATGTAATTATGTATTTAAATAGATATAGTAGACTAAGTACTGTATATTTGATTTGTTTAATAACTTAATTTTAATTTTAATAATAATAATATTGATTAACAATAAATAAAGCATATGATGATAGCATACTACATATTGAATTATTTAATAAATACTGTAATAGATTATAGATTGAGACTTTATATTATAAAAATTCCATAATAATAATAACTGTATTAAAATCTTCATTTTAGTAATCTATTGGTACATATAAATTAATGAATAGTTTAATATTGAGCTCTCGTTTCGGTGCTAACGAATGATATGTTATCGGTAGCACTCAAACGCTTTCCTCGATTAGAGTACAACACGTTATCGATACTAACAATATTCGGTATTCGGTTCTTTCTCAGAGCTATAATAAAAGCTATACCAATCACCAAAATCACAAACAGAACTGACACAACAACGCCAGCCACCGCTGCGTTCGTAAGTTTGCCAGAACTGTGTGCCAGTGTTTCGCTGGATAACGACGCGGATAGCAATACTTTGGGCGTTTGACAGATATAATAGTTGCGATTCACGCCATCACCGGCACAACGCGCGGCGTACCATAAAAGATTGGTCGACTCTATTTCGACGCATACGTCGTCCTCATTTCGATCCTCATCTTCATCGTCATCATCGTCTTCATCATCGTCTTCATCGTCATCGTCATTATCTCCATCTTCATCATACTTCTCGTCCCAATTCGTGAAGTCAACAGCACTTCCATCTTCCCAGAGATAATCACCGTTGGGTACCTGATAGAGACCCAACCACGTGTTATATCTCGCATCAGTCACTTTCTTCTTCAATAGCAGTAATTCGTGAGTGGAGTGAAGCGACACTAACGTAGCATTTCGTTGCCGGCAGTGAAACGAGGCGTCAGACCAGCTCACCATTCCCTGACCGTACGACAAGTCAGCGCTAAACCAGTAACAATACTTCGATCGTTTGTCCAAGTCTTTCCACACTTGCTTCGGTTCGGTAGTGTTTAGCACAGGACACGAGCCTCGAAGCATCGCTTTACTGCTGCCACTAATCTGTGGCATCGAGTCATTCGTTGTCTTACACACAAACGCGTGACTGGCGCTACAGTTCTCCGTTTTCCACGTGCCGTTCAGTCTGAACTGGAAAACGCATGCCTTATTGCCGGCAGCCTTATTGAACGCTGGCTCGTGTTTCGCCCAATTTGTGAAATAGTTTGGCCACTTGTCCGACCACTCGAATACTTGCGTGGTGTTGAGTCCGTCCTCGTCTTCGGCAGAGTAAAAACCGATCCAAAACCGGTCAGACACGCCGTATTGAAACGTGTAATACGAGAGAAACGCGAATTCGTACGAGTTTTCGATCGACACTAAGTGCGCGTTGTTTAACGTATTGCACTGTTTTTCCGCGCTCTCCCAGTCTTTACCAGAATCTGCACTGCTATCCACTAATAGATAGCACGAATTTCTGTACTCAACAAAATTCTCAAAGCCAGGTATCGTGCAATTACTAAATGCTGATTGTAATTGTTTTGCAATTCGCGCGTCTATTTCAATAAAATCAAAATAATTTTTTTGAACAACAAATTTAAATTTTTTGAAATATTTATTTATTAGTCATATATATTACTGGACACTTCCTTATGCATGCGTGATATTTATAATTATTAAACGCTCAGAAACGCATCGAAGCGCGAAGATTGCAATCATATCTACAACAAGGTTTATTTACTTTTAAGAATTTTATTTTATAATGAATTTATTCATAAAAGCATTCTATTTGCGCACACAAATTATTTTCAGCTTAATTTTACTTTAATTTAATAAACATTTGTATATTTCAATTTACAAATTCTCTTTATTATGATCACATAAAGCTCGAGAGAGTGGTGTAATTAATTTGTGTGATTTGGGATTAAGTGAGGCTTTGGGCTCATTAAACACTTCGAGCTTTTCAAGCTTAAGCTAACCTTCAGCTTTTTTTTGCGTATCGACATAATTATAATTGTGTGAAGAGAGCATAACCAGGATTACTGTAATCCGGCGTACGGAGGATTACATTATTGTACTATTCTTAAACAATATTGAATACCTGTTGGTTTTTGACAAATAGCTGTGCGGTTTGAGTCGCACCGATCCATTAACCACATTCCAGCCTGTATTTCGTTGGTCACCAACACAGTGCATAACTGGCTGTAATCTTGACTCACTTGATTTGCCCAATTGTCGTACACATACCTGCTTTGATCGTCCCATGACCACCTGTTTGCGCAACAAATCATTATTATTATTATTATTATTGAGGTCGTGATCTAATTAATTATAGCTAAAATCAAAAAATCTATTTAAAACTATTTTGATTGTTCACTGATAGCATTCTTATTTTATTAGAGAAAACAATAGAGAAAGAGCTCAGATAACACTCACAGAAACAAAATGAGTTTTTTATGTTTTTTATGTAAAGTAAATAAATAATAACATAAATAATTAACCTATTGTAATAGGATTTTCTCCGGAGGCCAATGTATGGCATCGGTTTGTCAGCGATAATCGATGTGATAAAATTTTGCTCGCTCTCCGAATGAATCGTTAACAGCTCTGCACCGATACTGAAGCACTGAGATTTAGCGTAATCCCAACTCTTCGATGCGCCGATTATTTTCACGCATTTCTCGTTCGCGTATTGCAACCAATCTTTAATTTTTTTTAATTTTAAATAAAACTTGAATAATCAAACACTGAAAAAAATTACTAAACCTTTCGGACAATTTCCTTTGGGCGCAACGGGCGCTGGCGTTGTGACCGGTTTCACAAAGTTTTTCGCGCATATATAGTTATGCTCGTCGTTGCAGTCATCGAAATACCAGTAAGTATAGTATGTGTTTCGCTGGAACGTCACGCGCATATAAACGCATCGACCGAGCATATAGATATTCTGCTGGATCTGGCCATTGTTAACCGGAAAACTGGTAAAGTCTCGCGGAGTTCTGTCAAACCATTCGTAATAACCTCTCTTAGACAGACTGTTCAGACCGATCCAGTAGATGGCGTTATAGTTAGTAGGGTACGGGTAAGGGTACGATCGTCTCGACAAGAGAGTCAACTGTTGATTTGTGGTGTTGTCGTGTATCGACACTAATTGGCCGCCTTTTTCCCTGCACTCTTCGATCGAGTCGTGCCAGTTCTCTCGTTGCATATAAGTGGAGAAATAGTAGCACGTGATGTTGTCGGTTGTGAGCCATTTTTCGTAACCGGAATATTTGCAATTTAGGTTAGCTAGACGTCAAACAGAAATAATATTCTATGTAATTACAAAATAAAAATAATTTTTTATTAAATGAGCATTTTTTAAAAAGAAATAATTATGAAGTATTTATTGAATAATTGGCAAAATTGTGTACAAATTTTTTTAAGTACAGTATTTTTTTGAAGATTTTTCATCTGATTAACAATTTTTTTAATTTTCTACATATTTCAGTTAAAAACATAAAAATGGCACGAAAGCCAATTTAGTAGGGTTTTGATAATTTTGGTAAATGAGCGGTAACATGATTAATAAGAAAGTTAAAATTATTATTTGCTCACTGGGAAAATTAACTGCGTATGATTTAGTAAAGAAAAACCATATTATAGCCGCTGTTATGTATAAATACATTTTTATTGCATTTAGAAAAGTTTTGCGCGAAATTTTTTATGTAACTAAAAAACTTCTTATTAGTAAGTGCAGTATAAATAAATAAATAAAAGCGAAAACAAAACAATATTATCTTCACAATCAATTGTTTTATTGTAATTTGCTTAAATTAGAGCAAATAATTCTGCATGGGTTCAATTCAAATTGTGTTTCTCTCGCTCTCCTCACCTAATCTGCTCACACACAAAAAAAATTAGAGTAAGGACACTGTGATTGATTCTAAAAATAATCTTTTATGCAATTCTGGTTAAGCCGCTAAACTAATCTTTAAAGCGTCACAATCAACAACAAAAAACATCCCTAGCTTTGAAACTTTAAACAAACACAATAATTTTCTAAGCCAGCCATAAAATTTTTTGAATCAATATTTATGGAAACTACTTTCAAACACTAATGCAACATCCATTCAAAAATAAACATTTCTATAATATACAGTAGTATGTGTATGCTCTATGCTTAATTAAACGTGTCGTCGGAACAAGCGTATTAACAATTTTTGTAACAGATCTGAAATTTTTGTGTCAGATATCTTATGACTGATTAAAGTATTGATCATCAGTCAACATTATTCTCTTACATAATAGATTCCGCTATACTGTACAGTATAGTGATGGGTGATGTTTCGATTATAATTCATTATTTCTGCATTGTTTTCAATTTATTTTACTATCATAAAAAATAAAATGTAACATTATTATTATTAATGTGATATCTCAATGATAAAATTTTAGGTGAAGTATACGTACAAAAATGCAAATTTTGACATGCATTGAACAAAATTATTTCATCTCAATAACACAATTGAGACAGTATTGATTGACACTAACGACTAGCTTAAAAGTTTTCTCCTTAAAAAACTAAGTATTTCTCAAAAAAATTTTATTGCAATATTTGTAAATAGAAGAAAGCGCCGAAGAAGACACAAGCTGTGTGTCCTAAAACGCGCACACAAAGTAAATGGCACTCGATATGCCACTCTCTGTTCCACTTCTCACGAATGTTTTTCGCACTTCTACTCGAATTGTAAACGTGTTTCTTTTAACTTAAGAGAATATTTCGTGTACGTTATACTACCAGCTCATAAATTTAAGGCGTAATCGCTGTACGCAGCATGACATCACGTATGCGAAAACTCTTACTACTAGTAACACACGTGCAGCACTCTTACAGCCCAATTCTAACGCATTATTTGTAAAAATCATATTATTGTTTGAAAATATACACAAAATATTTATTTAGTTTATCTTTCAATAAAAAAAATACTAGAAAAACATTTAACATTTACATAAAGTATTTTTTAGTAACAAAACTATATCATTTCAATTCAATAGAGAGAGCATTCAATGTAATTTTATTATACAATAATAGAGTTAAAATAATAATTATAATAACTAATATAATTCGTGAGTATTTGTGGCTGAGAATCGGAAAAAAACTTTTTGTTTCTCTCTTACGACAAATGCCTCATTCGAAACTGAAGCGTGGAATAGTCGGATGTCTGCGGGTCACCTTCCGGTGTGGCCACAGGCGGCGGCGCAGACATCGGTATGATATACTGCTGCTGCTTAGGAATCTCGTACAGCGGCACATCAACCAGCTTTTGATATCGATTCTTGAAGATTTCGATGGCCAACGCGAACGCTAACACCGTAATCAGTATACTAATTACGCACGTTATCCATAACAGGCGCGAGTGAAACGCGAGTAAACTAGTAGTGAACGAGTGAACTGTCATGTAAATGGCAAATGTCATTACGAAGCAGTAGTGTGACTTGAGTGCGCCGATCACACCGATCAGGTAGAAAACAATGTTGATTATGGCCACTATAATTATGTAAATTCGCCACACAATCTGTTAATCGTGAAAATAGAATTAAAATTTATAAATGTTAAATTTATAATGTTATCTTTTTGCGAACAACTAAAGTTTTGCTAATGTTTTATCATATTTATTAAGGTGTGGCAAAGGTTCGATTTTTTCTAAGCTATAGTTTTTCAGAAATATGCAGATTTGAGGGTCACACACACAAAAAACTCGGTAGAATTATGATCACCTTTTAGATTTAGAATTTTTCATTTTTTATTTTCTCATTAATTTTTTTTGTGTGAAGTTTTTTATATACAGTTACTATACTTGAAATTTCAATACTTATTTTAGTAGAGTGTTTTTATTAAAACTTTCTATGTCCACCGCTCAACGCAACCCAACTGCGAGATACACTACTATATTAGTAATAAGCTACGAAAATGTCACGTGATTCACATTAAATAGTCTTCATTAAATGATGTAGCCATTGGTCTAATGATTTAACACCAATTAAAGTTTAAGCCCAAGTTATAATCTCTGCTCACTTTCATTGTATTGTTGATTAAACTGTGTTTTGTTCATCGCAGTAGTAATTTACTATCTGTTTTGCGAACTAGTCTTTATTTCCGTTTTTATTTCTTTTTTTCAGTTAATTCGAAAAAGTTTATAATTTCAACTTTATTTTAAAGAAATAGAGGTTAGAAGAAAAAAAATCATTTGCATAAATTAAATTGAAAACTTGAAAAAAAACTCAAATGAGTTTGTTTTTAAGCAAACTTTTTCCAATTTCAATGTCAATAAAGTTAATTACTAATTCATAAAAACAATCATAAAAAGGCCGACACAGACCGCAAACCTGCGAGCACTTCGCTTATCGCTTGCGCTAAAAAGTTTTCAGACCAAACACAACAACACACACTATGAAGCATACAATAATAATAGTCTTGATTGAATAACCAAATTTAATTAATTAATTAATACTGCGATATATATTGAATTGTGTATCAATAATTACCTTAAGTGTTTCGTAGTTAAAATCATGGCCATATAGTGACATCATAAATGACTTATGATCCTCGAGAATTGTGGCGATGAAAATAATTCCGAAATAAGCGGCAATAATGGTGAGTATGATCACAATAAAACACACCGACACCAGTAACCATTTCTGCAGTTTAAATGCGACATTTTTCCAACTTTCCATGCTATCTATCACTGTTTTGTTTTTAACAACAATATTGTGTGTCTGTGTGTGTGTGCGCGGAAAAAAATTTAATGACAAAAATTGTCTATTTCAGGAGAACAATGTTTTTTTATTATTATTAAAATACTGTTGTTTTCTTCCTATTAAAAACTAGTATAATAGATAATAGGCGATGTTTGCGCGATTTCACAATAATAGAAAAATTTCAAAACACAGTAATAACTTATCAAAAAAAAAGTTCACACGAAAAAATTTTAGGTAACTTAAGTGTATGTACACTTTGTATTTTCGTTTTACGAAGAAGAAACGTTAAACGAATAAATCTAATAAAATTTCGCTACGCTTTGTTTGCTGTTAAACGTTTTTTAGTTGCTATTTTTTAGTGCTGCGCTGCCTCTTTTGAACGTTTCTTCGCCAGTGATTTTCTTCGCACCCGAATTAAAAGCTGATGTCAGTCGTCAGAACACATGCAGACACACTTTTCATTTTTAGTGGGTTATGGAAAAGAATGTGTGCATAACAGACCTTGAAAGAGAGCGAGAGAGAGAAGTGTGAGAAGAAGATATGCGCTCTCAAGGAACGAATACGTAATGAGTATTTTTGTTTTATTATTTTCTTTCTTCGCCAAGCGTTAGAAAAACGAAGCATTTATTAAAAGTTTTCGTACCTGAATAGCGATAATTAATTATATATATATATATATATTATTAGTATTATTAAATACATCGTATTACGATCTCCCCTACAATTTTTAATGGTTTGTACTCTTGAATGCTGCTAAGCTTGATTTGTTTTTAGCAGCAAAACATTTATACCTCTATTCGTTAACCTTATAATTAGTTTATTAAATTTGTTTTTCATTACTTATTTTATTTTTAAAAAATTATTTTCTCTTCTCTTTTATTGGCAAATATTAATTGGAAAAATTCATTAAACGTTAAAAATATTTTTATTAAAATAGTTTTTATTAAAAGTTGATTACATTAAAAAAAGTGACATATAGAGCAGAAAATGATATATAAGTTATATCTTATTTAAATTACAATATATATCTCTATACTTCCGGGGTAACACTATTTTCTCAAAGCTTCAGGTTTCGTGACCACAAAGCAATTTTCCTATCATTCCCCGTTTCATAAAAAAATATCATACAAAATAACAACAAAAATAATGCTCTAAGGTTTATTAAAAGTAGTACAGTTAGTAAGTAAACTAATATTTTTAAAGTTTTATCTTACTTCTGATTTTCTATTTTTCTACTTTAGAGTTAAGTATAAAATTTAAAAAAGAAATACTTTTATAAAGGTTCTCTCTATAAATATTTAGAGATGCAAAACTGTTTTTTATAGTTAGTTTAAATTAAGCTGTATAGATAATATGACACAACCGATGCCATTATCAGTAAATTAGAGCATACAACGCTATGCGCCATATCTTTCGGTGAATCGAGGAAATTAATCGTTTTCAGTATCGAGTCTTGACTTAACAAAACGGTAGGTTTGTCGCGATTAACGGTCACATTGCACGCGTAATTGCCAGCGGTCTGTCTGCTCGGGTTCTTGATTCTCACTTTACCGGGAATGTTGCTCGGAATGACATTTTCGCGCCTGATTCCCGTCACACTCCTCAGCTCTGTTTTAGTCGCTAATTTTAATTAAAGGATCAAGTATTTTATTATACGAAAATAATAATGCATTTTAATACGACATACTATGCGCGGTATATTTGTAAAATTCTTGCTCATCTTTCAGGAATCTGATGATCGCGTAATTGCTTGTATTCGCTTCGTAAGTGATTGTGCAGTTCAGCCAAAAGTCATCACCTTTTCGAATAAAATCTGGAGCTACTAAATCAATCGTAGAGCATGCAAATAACTGAATTAAATTAAACGAGATAATAATTGACAGTAAAAGTTTCATGTTTACTATTAATAATCAAAATACAGTATTTGTTAATTTTGTTGTTCACTTAAAATACTTTTATTAAAAATTACTTTCGGTTTATAGTTTAGAATAATAATAATTGACGCAGTATTTAAATGATCTTATTTTAATGTACGTGTAAGTTTTATAATGAAATTATGAAATAAATATTATTCATTTAACTGAAATATTATATTACTTTAACTAATTCCTGACTAAACACCGGAAATTATTTTTGCAATTCCTGAAAAAGCAAAAATTCTATTATAATTGCTTTTGTTATTAATCTCATTTAATTTTATTGTTGTTATTAAGAATTTTTCTAAATAGGATTTAATTTTTAAAAGAAAGATATTACTGTAAATTGTGACCTTATCTTACAATTTAAGGTATATTTGATGAATTACTGAATGTATGATTTATT
>JAQIVF010002181.1:0-11637 GCA_034698365.1 Steganacarus magnus | reverse complement strand
AAAGCATTTCTGGCAGCAATCACTGCTTTATCGACGTCCGCTTTGTCTCCTTCTTGCACCTCACATATCACTTCACCGGTTGCAGGATTTATTGTGGCAAACGTTTTACCACTCACTGAATTTACAAATTCATTGTTTATGAAAAGCTATAAAAATAAAGCATAAGTGTTCAAAATAAATTTCTATGTTGCCATCAAATTATTTGTTTTAATAAAATTTTTACATAATCTTGTAAGTGGTTTTCAGATCGTAATAGTTTTTAATTTTGAAAATTTATTTGTAATTTAAACTGAAAATATTTCAATCTGCGTAATAGAGATACTTCTCTCATAAGTGAAATGATCAAAATAGTTGTCTTATATTTGTTTTTAATAGAGAGCAGTGAAAATGAGGTGAGTTTGAAATTTACAACAATTTTTTAAGCCAGTAATTATCATAATTGAATAAGCGTTATAACCAGATTAGCAGAGGAATAAGTAATATTTTATTTAAACAATTAAAAAAACAATTAAGTATTAAAAAAATACAAATAATATTAAATTAACGTAATAATTAATCAAATTATTTATAAACTTATAACTAATTGGAACGCTTATCGCTTCAAATGTATGGTAACAAAACTTTTTTTATATGAAAAAAAAACTCTAAGTTTTATAAACGTTGACACATACCTGCGTGTATTTAATTTCGGGGTTTGGATTGCCACGCATTTTAACTGTTACTCACTGTTGCACGTTCGCACTTAAAATCGAAATTAATAGAGTGATATTAATTTATGCGTTACGCGTCTAATTTATGCGTTACGCGTCTATAAGATATTTTCTATTTAACTGGCAAACACTTCGTTTGATTATTATAGCAGTGGAGATGAATGATGCAATCAAAATGTTTTCTTAATTTTGCTGTTTTTTGTCCTTTTCAAGGACGGCTACTCAAACCGTTAATTGCCGTGTATATTAACGAAAGTAAATAAAAGCACAAATTAATCACTTCTAAACTTTTTTACTCTTACTGTGAGTCGCGCCAACAGCCAATAACGTTATGAAAAAATAACAGTATTAATAGTGCGTATTAATAACTGTAATACTGTACAAAAAATACACTCTATATCACAAATCGTTCGCTATTCGCTTGTTTTGGAATTTGATTTTATTTATTTTTTTTGCATTAAGGAAATTAGATAACATTTGAGTACATTTGATAGTCGAGAGTACGGGTAAAATATTTATTATCAAGTTTTAAACACAGAGGCGAATATTATAGCGTAAACAAGAAGTGCGGTACCAAATGAGTTATAAAAGTTTTGTTATATAGTTTGTGTTCGCGTTCTCATTTGAACGTACAGTACAGTACGGGTAAAGTCACTCGGATATCCTACGATATATCATACTGAAAAATTCTAGTAAACTGACAGCCGAAAAAAAATTATTAATGTTATAAAAAGTGAATTTTCATATGAAAATTTTATTACGAGATGAATGATCGCATCATTGTGACTGACGCGTGCGTGTGATAAACAAAATCTTTTGTTGCTAATTTAATTTCATATATTTTAATTGACTAATTTTTACTTATATAAAAAAATAATTTTCTTAAATAATTGAAACTTAAAAAATAGATACTATGTTCGAAATTTATTTAGAACCCCGACATACCCTGAGGTCAAGCCATGTTAAGAGACTGACCACTAGAGATTGAAATTGTAACTCCAACTCCAGTGGAATGGCACTGGAGTCGAAAAAATTAGCTGGAGTTGGAGTTAAAACTGAAATTTTGCGTGGAAAACAAGTGGAGTTGGAAATGTTTTCTATAATTTCTATTGGAGTTGGGTGGAGTTAAAAAATTTGAAAGTGGAGTTGTCTGGAGTTGGATATTCAAAATGAATTTGGAATGTAAATTAACTTTAATTTCCATTAAAAAAATCCAAAATATGTAAAAATCAATAACTTCTAACTTATTTTTAATTAAAAAAATATATAAATTTAAGCTTTAAATTGTATCATGACATCTTTTATAAATATAATGTTCAAAATTAAACACAAATAAAAATATTTTCTGGAGTTGGAATGGAGTTGAAAAATAATCAGATGGAATTATTTGGAGCTGGAATAAAATATGAAATTTTTATTGGAAATAGTTGGAGTTGGAAAGAGTTTTGAACTTTCTGTTGGAATTGCTATGGGATTGGAATGAATCATTGTGGAGTTGGGTGGGAATGGGATAGAAATTTTGCCTCATTTCAATCTCTACTGACCACACAAATATAATAAAAAGTTCATCAAAGTTCATTATATTAGAAAAATCAATTTACAGATGTTTTCGTTACAGACAATTCTCATTTAACGTGAGATTCATTCACCGTTTCAGATCGAGAATATTTCAATTCAAAAAGTTTAATCCAATCACGTCAGCTTCAGTAAAGAATTCGTGAAACACTTGGTTTTTCGTTTGGTGGACTAGACTTAAACTAAGACCACAGACGACACACCACACAACGCGTGCGCCGTTCCCTAAACAACGTTAAGAATAAATGAAGCAAAAGTGGTGTGTGGCGTGTCTGCCATAACAGTGCACACAACAATAGATAATAATAATAATAATAATAGTGAACCACACAAAAACTGATAACAACGTAAAAAAGTGCGCTTTTTCATCCATTGTCCGCACACTTCTCACTCCACAGTCTTCACTCTATTCACACACAGTTCACAGCTGCAGCAGCACAACACCTTCAACACAATGTCACGCCGCGAACCGTGTCCACTAGACTGCAAGGTGTATGTCGGAGAGTTGGGCAACAATGGCACGCGACACGAGTTGGAGGACGCGTTCGGTTATTACGGTCCGCTTAAAGAGGTATCTGTTTGTTGTGTGTTGCGTGTCGTCACTGTTTTGTTACTTTATTAAAATTTGTTAGCTTTTATTAGAAAATATTAAGTTTTGCCACTCGTTGTGATACCAGGTATGGGTGGCCCGAAACCCTCCCGGTTTCGCGTTTGTGATGTTTCAGGACCCGCGCGATGCCAGAGACGCTGTGCGTGGTATGGACGGCAAGTATGGCTAATATTTTACCAAAAATATCAAATATCAATAACCAATACTCAATAACTAATGATAATTATCAATAAATTGCGTGTGCGTGACGTGCCTGAAGAATGCTTTGCGGCAAACGAATACGCGTAGAACTGTCGACCGGCAAGTCTCGACACGACAAGCGTTACGGGAGCGGGAGTAGCGGTGGTGGCAGTCATCGCGGCGGTTACAGCGGTAGTGGCGGCTCACGCGGTGACTCGCGATACGGCGGACGCGAATCGCCGCGCGACTCCTCGCGTAACGGCAATTATTACCAGCGCGAGCCCTCGTGGGGACGCGGAGGTGGCGGCAGTGGCAGAGGAGGCGACGATCGCGAGAGCCGATACGCCAGCAGTAGGCGAAGATACTCGAGGTATATGATGAGACCCTCTATTGTGATGATTGGCTGCTTTGCGATTATAATGTGTGGCAAAAAATTGTATTATTATTGTTATTTTTGGTGTCTCTGTGTACCACCAAAACGGCGAATGTCGCTATTATTAGTTCGTAGTGAGAGAATACACACACATACAGCTCGACCCTATCTCTTCTCAAATCCTTCACAGTCACACAAACACATCTCGACCCTACTCTTTCTTCTCCTTCACACACACACTCTACTCGTCTCTTCAGAGAAATTAATAAACTGCTTAAGTTATCACAATAACACACTCATGTTTAACATCTCAGCGTCTCGTCTCGACTCTCCAGCGGAAGAGTTTGAAAGACAGACACACCTTATAGAAAATAAAGCTGTTTTTGTCGAGAAAAAATCCAAAAACCAAAAACCAAATGCTGATTTGTTGAATTGAAAGCTAATTTAGACTAAAAAAAATCAAAATTCCACTCATAATTAGCTTTTTGTTTTAATAACACACCTAAATATCTATAGAAAATTAACATTTAACCGCACAATTAAAGCTGTGATATACAAAAAAAATTATATGCCAATCAATGATCTCAACTCAACTCATCTCGCATTTTAAAATTTATTATTCGAGAATCAGAGAAAACAAAAATCATTTAAAGCGCACATCTAATAATGATAACTTAGAACAAACAAATGCTTGTTTGCAAAATTCTAGTCTTTTATATTTTATTTTATAATAATATTATTTAGTGCAGAGATTAGTAACTTACTTACACACCAGAGAAATCAAAATCAAAAAATGTTGTTAAAGTTGTCAAGTAGTGTGTGATTCATAAAACTCATCTTTGACTATAATTTTATATTAAGTTTTAAGCCAAACAATTATTAATTCCTCTCGGCTTCATCTCAAAACAATCTCGTCTCAAATCGCACCTCTCTTCCCCGTTGTTTGTCTCTCTCTCCCCGCACAGGTCACGCAGCCGTTCAGTATCGCCGATAGTGCGCGGCAGTGGCGGCGGAACGCGACAAAGAGCTTCCATGTCGCCGCCGGTAGTGCGCGGTGGAGGAGGCGGTCGACCACGAACTCCGCCCTCAAGATCGCGATCACGTTCGCCGATACCGAAGTCTCCGCGATCCGACAGCAGGTACAGGTCAGTGGCACAGTGTGTGTGTCTCTAGTCTTTCGCGCTTTGTCTGCGTTTCTTATAGTGAATTTCTCTTTATTTTTTTTATTATTTTAGATAAGATTTTAAACGTGTCTCTCTCATCGGTTTTTTCACTCAACATTTTTCACCCGAAAAAAACGTCTTCTTCTCTGCTCTAAAAAAACGGTTTTTATTTTCGATAATTATTGCTAATAATTATGACGACGATTAGTGCAGTTTTTACATGCAGTTTTATTGGATTTATTTTATACTCTCGACCGAAATAATTTAATATTTTTGTCTTAACCATAATATATATACTACTACTACTACTAACGTATGATAATAATAATGATAATGATTTTTTATTGCTTCATATCAGCAAAAAAATATGAAATGATTGATATATTTAAGCTAAATTTTTTACATATTTCCGACATTATGTGTTTTACATTTATTATTAATTTTAGTTTATAAGAAATATAAATTATATATACTTATTTAGACTGACTGATAACACTCGTTTTTTTATTCGCGTGTTGTTCTTAACTTTTCCATAGAGAGCTATACGTAATTTTCAAACACTTATCGTAGTTTAACTTAAATTTCCAAATAAATTTTTTTTAAATAAAATTAAATGCCTAAATATCATAGTATTAACTTTTTATTTGGGAGTGCGTTACACAACTATATGGTTGTGAGGCGAAACTTTCTCGATAATACTTCTTCAATAACGTGTACTATTTTAATGGAATAACGGCATCAATCGATATTTCTCTTTCTCTCTCTACTGATCGTAAGGGCAGAGCGATGTGGTGTTAGTTTACCGCATTGGTGGACATTAGTGACACCGAATAATCGTGTGCCGAGTGAACGACGTTTTCCTATCTGTTTATACATTATAGGAAATTAATAAATATTTAAAACATATTCAAGACACGGACTCATTTGACCAGTAAAAACAACCGAATTCCCGTAATATTCAGACATTCTCGATAAACTGTCGATAACTTGCGCCATATATGATATATGGCACACTGGACGCCGAATGGCCAACAATTGTTGGACCCAACACAATGTCGCTACATTTTTCTCAGTCATTTTAGTTTTGCCTGATTTGGCATCAAAAACGCTAACACGTCGCTAATTGCCTGCTTTATTAATCTTTGTTGGTTTCCAATATTTTTTTGGTCCCAATTTCAAATCAATAATTTACATAAAATAAGGTGAAATAGATTTAGTTTTAATTAAATGGATTACCAAATTGCGCCATTGCCACAACAAAATCGCGCCATGAAATTCGCGTAACAATCAGTTCCTTGAGATTCATTAAGTACATCTTTAAAACATCGCATAAAACTCTGACATCAAATAATAACACAATACATACTTTTCTCGGTTTAACAAACAAATCGCGATACAATTGATTAGCACTTAACACAAGAGCCAGAGGTCTGATAAAGTGGTTCTCGACACCAAAACCGCGTTTTTCGATTTCATTGCAATAACTTTTCACACTGCGCTGGAATTGCTAGACACGACCACTACTGCCGGCAACGTAATTAACACAGTAAGCAATTAGTATAGTTGTGTGCAAATTTCTGTTTTTTCAGAGAGAGAGAGAGAGAGAGAGAGGGAGAAACTTTCTGTAGAAAGTTTGGCAGTATAAACATTAGTGGTGTAAACGTTTTCGCCATCAACGTTTGATCACTATGATCACTCTTTCTTTTCGTTAACAGACGAATGCTGTTTCGAGCGCTCGCCTAATACTTCGTCGTCAGTGTCAGTCTCAGTCTTGTCAAACTCGATACCATTATTCGACGCCGAATCATCAGTTGATCGCGAATTCTCGGCCAAAGTGTACAAACGGTGAACATTCAAATATACGAAAACAACTTTTATCGCGTGCTTTGGTTTTGCGAACACATTGTCGGCTCAAAGAGCATAAATTTACGAATTGAATACAATTGTTGGCGAAGAGCGTCTCTTTCACTGCTAAACTCATGCTTTGGTTTGAACGTCTCTTTTCTTTCAAAACTGAATCTATTAAGTGAGCTCTTGTTTCTTATTAGTCTCCAATAATTGGTTGCATGTCAGTCAGTGATTGACCACAAATCGTTTGGTTGCGATCAGAAAGCGATCGAATTCAGTTTTGCTCGCATTTGCGAGTCAATCCAATAATTTGGTCACATTCTGACAAATTAATGAAATAATAGAAACAATGAAATAGTTGCTATAATTGGAAGTTAAATGAATTACAAACCATTTTTAATGGGAGGTAAGCAATGCTCGCACTGCTGCAATAAATCGACACAAATCGTGATACGCTGCCAATAGTGTGATAGTTTTGTTGGTTGTGTTTCTGTGTCACGACAAGCCATTCCATTCAGACGTGTAGATACAACAAAAAATGTTTCGTCAAACCGATTATTCGAAACATATATGATTTTACTAAATAAACAAAACAAAACAAACACGTGTGAGATTGTTGTGTTAACTTTGTTTTTTTTTACTAAAACTTGTTTCCATAGCAATCGCGTATTTTAAAGTTAGTACAGTTTTATCATATATGGCTTAAAAGCATAGGTGCTATTGAATTGAATGGTAATGCACTGTCAAGCATACGTTCTGATGTTAACGCTCACAACCGAACGTATGCTTAACAGTGCATTTACCATTCAATTCAATAGCACCTATGCTTAAAAGTTTAGTCGCATTAATAGTGATAAAATTGCCGTAAGAATAAATAATAATCAATTTAAAAAACTGGCATTAAATTTGAAAGACAAAATAATGTTCACTATTAGTCAAAATAACCGCTTGTCAACCAATCATTGCCTAACATTAACAAACATAGTATACAATTAACGTATGCAATATCTATATTAAACTGCGCTGACATCTATCTATCTATTAGTTGTATGTAGGGATTTGAAAATCGTTAGAAAAATGGTTAGAAATTTTAATTAATTTTTTCTAAAAATGAGTTATAAAATTAAACATATGATCATATTTAATCACTATAAAAAATTTTTTTTTTGAAAAAATTTCACTTAAATAAAATTAATACATATTTTGGAGCTTAATGTTTGATGAAACTCACTTCGTCTTATGAAAAAGAATTTGAGTCAACGATATTTTTTTCAATAATTTCCTAATTTTTAGCTCACTTCATATAGATGAAGGAGATCTTATGGATTTGACAATGTCTGTCTGTCTGTCTGTCTGTCTGTCTGTCCGTCTGTTCGCAGTCCTCTTAAGTCCAATTTGTCTGCCACTTACAAGCTATATCTTAATACTTTGTAACATACATGAGACAACTTAATAGTCTGATTATTTCTCACGTTATAAAATTACTATGAGTAATAATGCGCTAAAATAACAATTATTAAAAAGCTTTTAACATTAACCTAACAATACTTATGAAAGTGAGCTTTCAATGAATGTGTCGCGAATTGTTTTTATTAAATATAGTGAATTATAAAAATACTTTGCATAATTGAAATATTTATTTGAATATTCACCTAAAATTTGCGTTTCTCTTATGTTTTAGCTTTAATTCGTTAGATATATTCATAATCGTTAGTTATATGCGAAATCGTTAAAATCGTTTGAAAAATTTAACTTATTTTTATGTTAGTTAACATAAGTAATACTTTCTTACAGTTCGAATAACAAAATTCTTAACTAAATTTAAATCGTTAGTTAACGATTTTCAAATCCCTAATCATAATATAAAGACAAGTGTGTTGTATTAGCAATATATATATATATTGCTAAAGTTATGCAAGTTTTATTCTTTCTATTACGATATTTTTGTTATAATATTTTTAAAATTTTAAAAATGAGCTTAGGTGAGCTTAGCTCAGTAACCACCGAGCTTGAGCTTCAAGCTCAGGTCAGATCAAGCTAACTTAAGCTCACTCTGAGCTTTTTGCCAACGCTAGAAGAAAGAAACGAAGACTAGAGTTTATCGATGTGTTTAAGCAAGTATACGCAAAGGGTGTTATCGATCGCATATCCTACTATCACGGAGGATACTGGCCTTTCGTGCACTTGACTGCCGAAGCACCCATTTCACAGCAGATTTCTATTTGATTTGCAACAAGAAATCCAAAAAATCAATCCATCAGTGATTGTGCCGTTAAGGGTTTAAGCAGATTGGAAAGGATCTCAGGCCTGGTTCAGTGTTTGGCTAAGTTTCTGAGTTTATAAACACACTGAATAATTATATATCTCTCTGAGTGTTAAATATATAACTTTTTCGCATTCATTGTAATATTATTCAAAGATATGATATTAAAATTCAAATAACTAAGAATATTAGTGGAAAGAATAAGAATAATCTGATTAAAAAAGAATTTGAAATGTTTTAAAAATTTTAAGTTATATAAGAAATCTGTCATATAATTTTCGTTTATTTTAGCAAAACATAAATCTTACTTAATGTACTATTAATCAAATTAGTTTAAATACAATGTACTTATAAAAAATAATGCAAAATTCAAGTTCATTTAATTAAATTACAAACACTATAAAAAATGGATACATCGAAGTAGATATATGGGGTGTATACCGCAGCCAATCAGAGAAGAGCATAGGGGAGGAGCTTATAAAAATGGGCGTGGCTAACCTATAGTGGGTGTGGTCAAGTATAGTGGGTGTGGACTGACCTATAGTGGGTTGGTACTAAGTTATATACTCATACGAACTCAATGCATTGCTATATTCCGTAGTAGAAGTTTATGGGTATTCCGGAATTCCGTTTCCAGTTAGGGAGAGAGTTCGGTGAACCCTTACTATGGTATGCGGTGGAGGGGGAAAATTTTTTAGTGAAGGAATTTTTCTTTTGTTAAAATTTTTTTGTTAAAATTTTCTATTGTTAAAATTTTCTTTTGTTAAATTTTCTTTTGTTAAATTTTCTTTTGTTAAAGAGAGGGGAGATTTGTATGTGTGAATGTCTGCAGTGAAAAATATTTTAAAGTTTTTTCTATATGGATTTTAAAGTTGAAAACAAGTATTTTTAAAAAAATATTAATACAGATTTGTCAATTCTATATCCACAACTTCCGACAATGTTAAAGTATAGGCAAAAAATGAAACGCCTCTTAAAAATATCTAACCAATTCTATTCGATGCTACACACTGTCCAATCATTGTATATCACTCGGGAAAGCCTTTCCGACTGGCGCAGCCCCGTGGAGACGTGGTCAAAGTCAAAAAATCGAATCACAAAAAATCAAATTTTCGAAATAGTCATCTTTTTATGCATGTCCTATAGTATCCTAGAATCAAAATGGCGTCTATAATAAAGTGTTATAGCGACCCCTAGCGGACGATGAATAAAAAATACAAAAATCCGAAATAGCCAGTACTACATATCCAAATATGATTTGGCAATAAACTAATTAGTACTAATTAAAATAAATTAACACAATTTTTTTTGCAAAAACTTTTTATTTTCTTATTACAATCAGTAATATTTATTACAGCATTAGACAAATCTTTAGTGAAGCTTTCTGTATTTTTTAACTTTTCTACGCATTCCACCGATTTGTTTCATTAATTTAAGCGGTATTTTGATAGTTTTTCGTGGCCTTTTACGTATCTGATATTTACTAGGCCATTGTTGACGATTTTTTCTTTTAGGTCCACTCATAACGTTTGCACTAAATCCCAAACTTTGAAAATGTCTTCAACCGCACAGATAGTAATTCGTTTGCTGCCTCTTTCAAAACAATAATGTGTGTAGCACAATATTATTAAGAACAAAATTATTAAATCGATAGCAACAGCAATTGTTTGCCAGTACATTTTTAAGTTAAAATACTAAAAGTATTTCTTTATATAGAATTTGTTATAATCGCTCATAACAAAATAGTTTTAATTTATATACAAAATACTATTATGTTCTGTGCGAACACAACTATTCTGTGTAACTATAAAATGCACTATGCAATGCTAATCGATGTTTGATTATTTAAAAGTTTTCTGAACAATTTAAGTGTTTTTTTATTCATGTCCGTGTATGGAGTAGTGGAATTTAGCAGCAGTTCATTGCAAGAACAGTTGATATTATATAAGGTAAATATTTTAGTCGCAATAGCAGTGATTGCAATAAATAAGCACAAAGTTTTTTAGAATTAACTCCATCATTATCAGTATAATCAAACATATGTGAGCTTTATATAAGCTTTTCCAAAATATAACAAAGTTTATTGCACGTTGTGCTAAGTTCATCTATACTTCGCATTCCGGTTACAAACACTTTTCCAGTATGATGTACTGTGAAGATGTGATTATCAAGTTTAAACTTGAGTCCAGGAAAGTATTCAACATCGTAATATGATTCGTCTTTATACTTTAGTGCAAATTTGATAAGGTTAATTTGCTTTCCATAGTCAAAACAACCGCAAATGTTTGTCAGAAATAAATCATTGTTATTGATTTTATATTTGTTATTGCGTAACATTTCGTACAATTCAAGTTGTACATAGTAACCGTCTTCAATAGTTTTGCATCCGCAAATGCTATAATAGCCAGATTTAAATAATAAACATGTCCCGAAAGAAAAGCGAATAATGAGACCGGGAAATTTTTCTGGTTTAAGTTTCATTTTTATTTTTTCATCAGTGTTATACAATTGTTTAATGTCAATCTGACATTTAAGGTGTCCTTTAAAACAAATGTTTGTTACTTTAACATTCATTGTTCCATATTTAGTTCAGCAGGCGCTTCTTTATATACTGGCGCCTTAAGATATTTCCAAATGTTGTAACATTTTCTCAGTGCGCATCTATATTCCAAAGTATTGTCAAGAAATTTGCAATGATACGCACACAACCATTCATTGTTGTATAGCTTTTCGATATGGGTTACCGATGGTAATCTTAATACAGGATCATTAAGATCGATCACAGGAATTTCTGCTTTAATCATTTCGTCCAGTAATATTTTATTTTTGACACCAAAGTATGGATTATCATTTGTGGCGAGTATTTTATGGAATGATTTCAAATATGGTATGAAATCATCTGCCGGAGGAATAAT
>JAQIVF010002180.1:0-11637 GCA_034698365.1 Steganacarus magnus | reverse complement strand
CACCTATACCTTGATCAGCAGATATGCGAATGGTCTTGATAAACTTATTGTCTGATGCTTCATCATATTTCATTACTTCATCATAAAATTGAGAACTCGTTCCAGGTGTAGCCAATGATTCGCATGCTTTCGATGATATTTTGTTGTTCGGAGTTTGGTGTTGCATTTTTCTTCGGTATCTTTTATCCTTAATGTTGTTCTCGGATCCATTTCTACTATCATGCATGGAAAACGAAGAAGTTTTACCTATTATTAAAAATGAAGAAGAATCAGAAAATGAACCTCCATTTATTGACTTTTCTGAAAATGTAAGTATTATAGATATAAGTGAACATTTTTAATTTTTACTTCAAAGTATTTTTACTGTAAATATTTTATATTTTAATCTGTTATTCGCAATATTTTTAGGTCTTCATAATTCCAGTTATCGTTATTGATCAAAAATATTCTATTATAATTTTAATTTCTGAAATAGTTTAAAATGAGTGTATAAGTAACCAATCAACAATCAACTAAAAAGAAATTTAATGGAGTTCGTCAATTAAAACCAATTGATGGCAAAAAAATTTCGAAAAATCATGAAAGATCGTCGTAAAGGTGTTAAACAGTTGAAAAGAACTTCAAAAGGAAAAAAAGGGAAAGGAAGGCGCATTGAGTGGTTTCAATGAAAATGCAAAACAATGAAAATCGTATAAACAATTTACAATAGTTTTATTTAATGTAAAATAATATGAAATAATATTAAATTTTATAATTTGAAAAAATTTTAATTAATTAATTTATTAATGTTTCAAATCTATGGGCTTGTGTTCTCTGACATTAGATTTATCCAATTACATAGACATTCATTAGTTTTTGTCTCTACAGTTTCAATGTAATCTGGTTTTGTGACATTAGCTTTATTATCCTATACCAGAGTCTGGTACCAAAGCTGAGATTCATGTGAAACCGCAAAACAATAGAAACTTACTCTACTGACTACAAAAAGTTTAACGAATTAAAAAATTATTTTTATAAACATTACATCATAAAAAGTCTATTATTTAACGTATATTATATTTATTTTAATAAAATTGTTAAAATATTTTCTAAAATTATTGAAATTTTAATTAAATATTAAATTTTGTGAATCCTTGGCAATCATAAACAGTATTAACTCGAATCGAAACAAGTAATCAAACCAATTTCATTCTAATAACTCCACAAAAACTCCAATAGAAAACCTAGAATTGACTGCAACTTTTTTTTCGTTTTGCTCATTACTAGTTATAAATTAAGGTAAGTGTGAAATTTTTTGTTATAAAATTACTTTTCCAATGCATAACCTTTTTTTTATAATAAACTGCAATCCAACTCCAGTAAAACTACTTTACAAAAATCACTGCAACTCCAATTCGTTTTCATGATTTTTCTTAACTGCAGTGCTATTCTATTGTAGTTATAAGTATAATTTCCAACTCATTTATTATAAATTAGATTATAGAAAGTTATAATTTAACATATTTTAAATTAGAAAATTTATTAAAAAACAGTTTTAATAACATTTTTCTCAATAAACATTTAATTAATATACGTTTATTGAATATTATGTTTAGACATATTTTTATAATTTTAGTAATTTCTAGTATAACAAGAGACTCTAAACCCCCCTTATTCCCCCTTTTCAAACAATTTATTTCTTATAAATCATTTTTGTTATAAGTAAATATTATAAGTATAGTTAAAATAAATTCAAAGCTAAACTATTTTCCGAAAGTTATCTTATATATATATTATAAAATTATCTTATATATTATTTTATATTTATATATTTATCTTATATACATTTTAGACATTACATCATCTCTCTATGCAAAACATAGAAGCAGGTGTGCGATAAAAGATCAAAGATGATGTGCTTCAAAGTAAAGAAAGCCCAGTATATACTAAGCTGTGCGGCAATAGATAACAGCACCAATTCTGCTGATATAGAACTGCTTTATATCTTACTTTTCGGTGCAAGTATGAAGATTTTTGAAGTGTAAAGTGTTTAAATATTGTACACATTTAACAGAGTTAACAAAAACTAATTAAAATTAGTCTATATCTAAGATTGTCAGTCAAATAGCAATAGATTTTGTGAGACGTGCCGAAAATCTCGGATTTAAAACTATAGTTTTAACTATCGATCGGCAAATTTCGGGCTAAAAGTATGCGTCCGTCGATCCTTGAAATACAGTTTTAATGTGCAATTTTGTAATTTGAAGCATATTTTATTCGTTTGTAATTTCTAATCTACAATCTTATCATTTATATTATGGGTATTGTATTTTACTTATCGCATACGCCAATCATATATAAAATCATTATCTCGATCTGATGTGTTATTTTAGATTTTATTAATATTAAGTAATAAAATTATTTGCACCAAAATTGCTTATTTGACAAAGTAGGCAGTTATCCATCTGCCTTCTACACCACTTTAACCCCATCCGCACTACTTGTAACAATTTTGTTTTTTGATAACCACCGCCAAAAATAGGATAATATCGATGATACTGTAAGTAAACTAAAAACGAGTTTTGCAGGCAATAATTTTGATGATTGCACCGAATTAATGGTAATTTAATTAACCAAGTAATTGTGATAATTTAAGTGTTCAATTTAATTATCGATGTGTTAATTTTGTGTGACAATAAATACGCGAGTATTTTATTCTGACTTAATATACATTTCATTAATTTAAGATCAATTTTATTAAACCTAAGGCTATGCACTATAATAGCAATAGTATTAAAGATAAAATTAAATAATATAAATGGAATGACGAAAGAGCGTATGAATTGTTTAGTGGATGATCGATATCACTGTATGGATCGCTAATATTTCGTACAAATATTTGTTTCGATTCATTGCAAGACAATAATGATGTTTGTTTCCATAGATTCCAAAACCTCATCACATCTTTACATCCGTGACAAGCAATAGTGAAATACATTTTGCATACTTTGATGTCACAATCGTATCGAACCTGTTTCACGTCATACCTGCCAACGCCTGCTTTTTTGGCCAAAATTCCAGTGATATACACATCTTCGATATCTAGAATAGGTTTTGGCTTAAACTGTGCGAACTCTTGATAGAGTTTCGACACGATATCACTTGTTATCACATAAGTGGGTCCATTAATATAGTGTGGATAATATTGATGGTCGTAAACACTGACAGGCATGTAAAACTTTGAGGATGTGCTACGAATTGGTTTTACTTCTGACAGCAACATACCAGAAATACCACTTTTAAAATTGTAGTTAACTAATAAATCAATATTGAGTATCAAATCGTCGTCTATTTTTGTGATAAATTTGTTTTTAGTGTTCACACAGTTGTTAGAAATCCAGTGAAGAATCGATAATGACTTTAAAGTTAGATTATAATAGGCATCAATGAACGCAAACTGTAGCATATCTTTATGGATTTGATTCTCATTTTCTAACAGTTTCTGTGTTGTAATATTATTTGGATCTGCGATCACAAACACAACTCTAATACCATAATTGATCGCATCCTTAACCCATGTATTTCGTGTCACTTTTCTTCTTTCATAATATTTGCCTGAAGAACGCGCTGCCGAAAGTGTGAATATGATATTGTCATTCAGTTGACACGGTTTCTGATCCATATTTGCTTTAACCAAACCAACTAACTTTAACTCACTTTCATTGTGAACATATTGCCGATCAGCTAAACATGACATATTAATTGTGAAAAATATAATCATTAAACTTATTATACTCATATTCAAACAAACGGCAATATATGGCTTTTAATTACTCTCGAAAATCATTAGTAATCAAAACGATGCGCACTATCATTGCAAATGTTTGGTCGCCTTTCTGGCGCCACTCATTGAACACTGTGCGACAATACCGGCACTCACTCAGTGTGTTCAATGATCGCGACAGACATATGCGACAATACAGTATTCTATAGTAAGGCATCACTGTGTTTCAAATAACGCAGACATTTAATGCGCGTTCTACTATCATAAACTGAAAATAAACTTATTCTATAAACTAAAAGCAAACAAGTGATATATTCTGAATAAGAGAGATGTGAGTGTGTGTGTGTGTTTGCGGGTAATGTACACGTAAAACAGTGCTTAATGTGTGTTATAAAACTTAATGTTATTTAATGCTATGCTATAATCATGTATAGTCTTCAGAAACTCACAACTCATTTAAATTATATATACTGTACTGTACTCACAAACACTCGCTTTATCCTTGAAATAAACGCCTAGTTAATTGTGCACTCGTTCTAGATTGCAGTAATTGCCAATATTTTTTTTGAAAACATCAACACACCATCAAAATGAAGCCAAGTAGTAAACCATCTCTCATTTAGTTGTATAGAGCTGTGAATCGGTTCTCATTGTTATTATTGTTTACACTACTATCCCATCTTTTTTTTGCATATAATTCCGGTATAAGTTCCCGACTCTGTAGTAATCGCTTACTATTCCTCTGCCGACCATTACTTCAGACATTTGAGTGGCCATTTGCAAGCCATTGTTACATGAATTCGAGAGTTGATTTTTATTGTCGTTCACGTTGTGAATCAGTGATAAATAATGTGACACGAAATACATACTGTGTGCGACATAACCGCATACCACTACAGTGCGCATATGCATCAACTGTCACACACAATCACACTTATTTTGTTTTAATACAATTTAATATATCGCTAAATGAAAGCACACTTCACGCGTTATTATTAGAGACTGAAATTTGTTACCAAAGTACAAAAAAATCACAACTTTGTCCGCATTTGGGTCACATGTTCACAAAATTGTTACCAATTTTAATTATCACTGTTTTTAACCATACTATTTGTTTGTTTATGCGTTTTCTAATTATAAATTTGTTTATTTCTTGAAAATAAATATAAAATATATTTCACGTGTTAGTTAATAAAATTGATCGATAATTTTGATTCTTTTCGAATCCAGTATTGAATATTTCGTTTCATTATTTCGATTGCCTCAAAACTAAATAACATAATGTTTTTTTTCAACGATTAACCAAATATTTTTACATATATAAAACTAGTTAAAACCCGTTTAATGAAGTGTATCGACGATTAAGTCAAATTCGGTTGCTATCAATTAAGATTCTTTATATTTAGATCTAGAATTATATGCAGATAGATCTTTAAAACGTACTTTTAAAGTTTTTCAGTTAAATATTTTTATACGAGATGGCAATATCCACCCTGCGTTGTTTGTTGGGAATATTTTCTAATAATACTCTTCAATGTTAACTTAACGTTGTTAATACTCAATACTCATTTAAACCAATTATTAATTGTACTTAATTTATTATTAAGACTTAGTATAATATTGAGCAAAATAGATGAAGGGTGTGTGATATGTTGGGAAAAACTAATTTTATTTACATTAAGAATAAATATTTTAAATCAAATTCTATGGCAATTAATTTTTTGAGATATATCTTAAATATTTTTATTAGATATCTTATCAACTTTCTAAGTACATGAGTGTCGGAAGCAGATGCGTTTCAGAGTATCAAAGTTTAAGCCCAAGTAAATTAAGCAATAACTAATCTCTGTGACAATAGATAACAGCACCAATTGTGCTGATAAAACTATCACACAGTTTTTAATAAAAACTTAAAAACTTTTATATATCATTCACGATAATTTGCAGTACAAGTTTAAAGTTTTCATACACTTTTATGCTTTTTTTTATAATACATATTTAACAGCATCTGAAATTATATTAAGTTTTTTTTAATTTATTTGAAATTAGTTTGAAAATTGCATTTTAATACAGTAATACTGTGCGCACAAAAAAATGAAATGTTCATCAGTAAACGATTACGAGAATTATGCATCAGAATTTATGGAACAGAAACTGAAAGACCTGGTGATGAGAGGTTCGCAAAATAATGTGACATATCGGGCAAACCTAAACGCGTACAAACAGTATCGCATAAAACCACGTTATATGAGAGACGTGTCGAAAATTAGTTTAGACACAACGCTGTTCGGCGACAAAATCAAAGTACCTATTGGTTTATCGCCCACTGGTTTTCATGCGCTGTTTCATCCGAATGCTGAAGCGGAAACAGCGAGAGGTGCGCGAGAATTCGGCACAATAATGGTTATCAGTTGCGGCACTTATGTGGTTATGGAGGAGTTGTCAGCTAAAGAACCGAATCTCATCAAATGGCTTCAGGTGTATATCTATGAAGACCGTCAGGTGACACTAGACTTTGTGAGACGCGCGGAAAAGCTCGGCTTTAAAGCAATAGTTTTAACTATCGATCAGCCGACTCTCGGTTTGAAGTTTGCATCCACAGATCCGATAATGTGGCAAACATTGATCAAACTTTACACAAAAAATATACAATACAATCCGAACTATACTAAGGATACGTCGAAAAACCTCGCAACAGATGTAACTTGGAGTGACTTAAAGTGGTTGAAATCACAAACACATTTGCCAATTATGGTGAAAGGCGTGTTATCCGCAGAAGACGCGAGACTCGCTGTCGATTACGGTGCGGATGCTGTGGTGGTGTCAAATCACGGCGGAAGACAACTGGACGAATCGCCTTCAACTGTTTGTATCGACCAATTAGTGTTTTAATTTTATTATGTAATCGAATTGAGTTAAAAAATTTTATTCAATCTATTTTATATATAGCTAGACGTTTTGCCCGAAGTTGTTAAAGAAGTTGGGGCCGAAGTTCCGGTTTTGTTCGATGGCGGTATCAGAACTGGTAATGACGTATTCAAAGCGTTAGCTCTCGGAGCGAAATTCGTTTTCATTGGTCGACCGGCCATTTACGGCCTTTTTCACAGTGTAATTAAATATTGAATTTTTACTGATTTAAACTTTTTTTTCTAAAATTTCTTCTATTACTTTTACAAAGGGTTGGGAAGGCGTGCGATCAGTTTTGAACATTCTCGATAACGAGCTCAAAACAGTGATGATGTTGAGCGGATGCGCATCACTGTCCGACATCAGTCACGAGTACATTCAACACGTGGATCGCTATCGAAATCGCGCGAATGTAGGAGTGGTGTCTAAGCTTTAGGAAATTGTTTATAATTCTCTTTATTTTGCTGAATCAGAAAATTTAATTGTATTCGCAATAAAAATAACAGCAATAATTTTTTTTAACTCTTTTCCCCTCAATTAAAGAAAGGAGTTTAAAAAAGTTCTTATTTTAAAATTAATAATAATTAAACATTTAATATATATATTTATATTGCTTTTACATATTAATAATATTTCTTTTAGTTTTTTTTTTCTATTAGTATTATTAAATTATACAACTTTTTTTAAATATTATTATTAAAATTGTGCGAAAGCTATATTAGTATTCGTTACGAAAAAAATGCATATACAGTATTAATTATGAGTGTATAACTTATTTCAACAATTATAATAATAATAGTGTTTTTTTAAAATCTATGATAAAAAGATTGTCCACAAAAAAATCAGTTAATGTTTTCTATAGTTATAAGAGATTGCACACAATTCAATGTTATAAGTAATTTTAATTTTATAATTTACATTGAAATTTTGCGCAGTTTAATATTTCAGCACTACCTGTACTCTTTTTTCTAGGAATTTAGTGCAACTATACTATACTATTGCATAGCGCGGCGATAAGAAATGTGTCGATTTTCTGGTTAAGCAATTCTCTTATTCATGTCTATATATTTGTTTTGTTTTTTTTGCGGAGAATTCATTATTTAATTTTTATTTAATAAGTTAACATCGAAGTGCTTTTTGTTTGTTTAATTAAAATAGTATTGTATATTTATATACTTTCTTTATTTATTTACTGAGAAATGATTCTTTTAGAATTCCTGTTTGCAAATTTAAATATATTATATGAGAAAATCTCTTTGACACCACACAAAAAATTATTTACTATTCTATACTATACTAATGCTGCATAAGAATTTGTATTTGTTTTGGTAAAAACATTTGGGAAAATTTTTTGTTCGCTCAAATTTAACAGAAAAAACATTTTAAAATATCAATTAATTTAACAATGTTGAACTTAGAACTAATGAATAAAAATTGTAGTACAATTTTTATTAACTAAAATGATAGCTACCTTATCTGTCTTAAGCTCATCACTTATTTATTGAAAATGCTAATATTTTAACTTTATATTCGGTACGGAAATTAAAAGTTAATCGTCTAAATAATTTATTCGAGTGTTGTTTAAAAAGTACCTTTTATAGGAACTTATATCTTCAACGAGGCTGACATTCACTATAAGAATATCACTTATTTCTACTATTTTTAATGATTTTAACTAAGTTTGGGAAAAATTATATATATATATATAAATGTGCGCGCGATTTCTTAATATTAATAAAATCTCGATATTAAAATTAAAGTTATACGAACAGATTTTAATGTGTGTGTGTGTGTGTGTGTATTTGATATGCTTAGTAGTAAAAAATATATTCATATTCATGTCAAACATAAAACTTCGCATAACTTGTTTAAATATTTCGAAATTTACAAATCTATCAAATTGGGTTTACTTTTTTGTTGTGGACAACTTACTCATAATAATAATAATAAACATGAAGCGAAAAATAATTAACGATTCGTAGACTAAGAGTGAATAACCACTTAATTTGACTCTCGCACCGAGAATAACAATTAGATTACAGAGATTAACATTTAATAAGAATTTAAGGCATAAGTTATTACGAATCTCGAAAAACTTTTGTGTCAAATGTCTAGAAAAAGTGCTGAAATCGGAAACAAACATTTTTGTTAAGGAGTTTTTGTTAAGTAAAAATATGAAAACTATACTAAAACTTCAGTTTCGAATGATTATTAGTTTTTTTTGCATAAGCAGTAATGAAGTGATGCCCGAATGTGATAAATGTCTCACAAAAGATATCTATATAGATGTCAATTAATGTTTTTTATATATAATGGTTTTAATGGATCACAATAAAAGTGTTCATAGATTTATTTGCATTGCATGTTCTTTTAAGTGCAAAAGTGTGAGTTAGTGTGCCGTATGTGTGTCCACAGATAAAAAAAAATAAGTTATCACCAGAAAAAAAAACAATAAAATACAACGAGTAAAATACTGCCCAATAAAAACTGCGTCTTTTTAACACTAAAACTTCGACAGAAACAAAATAAGAGTATCACAAATATATATCTGCACTGAATTACTACCATAGAGTGCGAGAGAAAGAGAGAAACAAATTACAGAAATAAAAATAAAATACAATGTACAAAAAATTAACAGCCAATTGTAAGCCACTCTTTTCTCTTCGTCTTCTTTTTTTTATTCCGTTTACAAACATTACCGGTACTGATAAGGGTGAGAGCAGTTTTAACGCAAGAACAGTGTCATTAAATTGTGTTAATACACCACTTTTACTCTTTTTTATGTGTGTGTGTGCAGTAGTAATAGTAGTTTGCTTTTAACATCATTATCGGGGAAATACAGTATAGAGAGCACACGCACATACACTCGATTATTATCGAGTGAGAGAGAAAGACACAAATTATGTTACATGATATCACACGACGCCGATGACTTTTTTCCCTTTGCCGAGTTTACCGAAGTGGCGATCTCTTCTTTCTTCGAGAAGAAGCCGATGTCGTAGTAGAGTCTGACCGCTATGAATGTGCACCGGTTTCGGGCGCCAACTCGATTCGAGTTGAAACTCTCCTCGAATCCGCTCTCGTTTTTGGCAAATACTGATAACGTCTCGCAAGACAATAATTGACACTTATTTCTATATTTATTTGTTGTCGTATAAAAATTAAAAGTATTTTTAGTTACATATGCTTTTATAATTATCTAAACTTATTCCCTAAAATTAAATTGAACATAACAGCTAAATATTCTACACTAAAAAGACAAATTTATTCAGATAACTCAAATAAAATTAATGCGAGTGCTTCTTCCTAAATCTAATCACAAGTAAATTCGGTAAATACCTGGAAGTTGATGGTTCCATTGGTGCGATTTCGGGGAACTCTGTGGAACACGATCCGGAGCCAGAACCCGATCCCGAACCGGTTTCATGTGTGCATGCGTTGTTTCTGCCGTCGATTTCTTCGTTATACCACTCGCTAATCGCCTTTTTTAAATCGGCAAAATTACGCGACTTAAGCAAAAACATGCGGCTCGACAGAAATATCGGTGCTGGCGGGGGAAGGCATGCGCTTTGGTCGACATCTTCTGGCACATCGAATGGTTTACTATAAGCTATGCGAAGAATGCGGATGAAATCGCCGGCGTGATCGGTCTGACTCATCACTCGAGTGTCGATTGTGGTCACTAATTACAAGCAAAAAATAGTTTTTGTACTGTAATCATATTTAATGTATAGGTTTAATATTCCGAATCTATTATTTTTTTATCGGTAACCTTTAATCTATTGATACCAATCTATATTCTTTTAGCGCTCTTCTAGTAAAATATAGGCCAATAAAAAAAGAAAATAATTATTGTAATTCTCTCTCTCTCTCTCTCTCTCTCTCTCTCTCTCTGCGATTCCATTTATAGTGTTTTAAATGGCATGCTTGTGCACGATTATTACGTGCCACGAAATAGCGATAAATCACACCATATTTTTTGTGCGCATTAAAACTGTTATCCGATTAATATATGACTGTATGTGTGTGCGTCTATCGGATATTTTCTTAGTTGCTTACGACTAGAATTAATGAGCAAAAAATGCGCATATTTTTTTCGGTGCATTTTGGGTCATCAGTTAAAATTAGATCACTGTTAATAACTCGAGCAAACAGTTAATTAAAACACTATCTATTATTATTATCTTCAATATAGATATTTTTTGCGAAAAAATGATTAATATTTTACAGGATACTAATCATGTGCAATAAATTATAATTTTAATTTCCACTCTGGAAATAATAAATTAATTATTTAGGCATGACATTAAAATCATATTAAAGCTAGAAAATCAGATAAAAAACTGGCAAAAAATCTAAGCGCACTGCATATCAGTTACAGTGATATGATATTTAAATTAGCATTTAATATGATATAATATAATTGTTTTCTCTGCACTCAAATATTTCGCAATTTATCAAAATATCGAAAACAATGAGCATTATTGATAAATAAGAAATCCTTTCAACAAACATTTTGGTTTTTTAGTGGCATATTTGCACACAAGTCACATCAAAAATTTCTGAATATACCGTACATATGTTGTGATCTTAAGATCAACGAGATAAACAATTTATTAGGAATTCATGATAAAACTTGTTAAAATATTTTAGCACACTTGTATATATCCAACAAAATTCAGGAAGTTTACTAAAATACATTAAGAGCTTTGCAGCTTTAGGTATAACTTTTAATTTAAAAAATTTCCCACAATAACGGAGGCTTCTAAGATATCTTAAGCTTGTTGTCAACCTTTCATGAATTAAAAATTTTGATTCTCTCATAAAATTAGATTTTATGGTTTATTTTTATATGTTAATAAAATTAGTTTGAGAAACCTATGTTTTTTTTCTATTAGTAATTCTCTTAAACAGTATAAGATTAGTTTGTTTTTTTTTCTAACTTCTAAAATCTCACTAATAAATAT
>JAQIVF010002179.1:0-11645 GCA_034698365.1 Steganacarus magnus | reverse complement strand
AAGAATTTTTAAATTTTGACAAATTATACTTTTCAGCTGATTTACCGATTATTTAATACTTTATTAAAAAATTATCACAAAATCGAAAAAATGTTTTAAACTTAATAGCATTGCTGTATAAAACTTTCTGATAGCATTGCACATTGAATTATGCGCATAACTGTAACAACCAATCGCATCAGTTTGTGATAAACCTATTGTGCAATAGATGTTAAATTTGTAAACATTTAATTTACAATATACTGTTAAGTAACTGTAAACCATATTAAAGATAAATGAGTGTGAGAATTCATAATGAGAATAATAAGTAAGTTTAATTCATTGCTTAATAGATCATCAAAGTATTTATTTAAGTGCAATAAATACAGTTATTCGTCATCAGCGACACAAACATCATCGATGACACTGTCATGTGATGATAACAGTGGTATAGCACTACTTAGTCTTCACTATAAGCCAGCAAATGTGTTCACATGGGATTTCATGACTGATTTAAGGCAACAGTTAAGTGATATCCAAACAAATCAACGAATTCGTGCGCTTATTATAACTTCGGTGATTAACCCTAGTCTTTTAAAAAAATATTTTAACACCAATATTAGTTGATTTAACAATAATACGATAATAATTTTCAGTCACTCAAGAGTTTTATAGCCGGCGCTGATATCAATGAATTTTATTCCCGAAAACGTGTTTACGATTACATAAAAAAATTTGAAGACACGTGTCTGGCGTTTTACAACCTGCCGATACCAACGATCGCCGCAATTAACGTAAATAAATAGTTTTAACTTATTGTTATTTATTAATTAATATTATTTAACAATTAATAGGGACACGCATACGCTGGCGGTTGTGTTCTCTGTAATGCTTGTGACTATCGATTTATTGTGAAGTCGGCGCTGTTCGGTCTAAATGAGGCCCAAATCGGTCTGACACTGCCTTATTTGTAACTTATGCATCGGTTTTATTTTTGAAAAAATTATTTGATAATTATTGCATTAAATCTAATTCAGTGTTTATTACTGGCCCACACAAATACTCGGTCATAATCGCGGCACTCGTGTGTGCATCGAAGGAAAGATGTTGACCGGTGAGGAAGCGTTTAAGATCGGATGGGTTGATGGTATCGCCGATGATGTTTCGCAATTAATGTCAATGGCCAACAATAAAGCTGAGGAATTAACTAAAATTCCAGGTAAACTTAATTTATGCGAAACATTATGGGAAATTTCTGTGAATTTACATCAACTATTATTCATTGTTTGAATAGCTTCCGCATACGCGTCGCTTAAGAAGATGTCACGTTTAGAGTTTGAGGAGAATAACGCGAAATACGGGGAAAAACAGTTGTTAGAGTTCGCTGAGATTGCGTGCTCTGATTCCACAAATGCTATTCTTGGAGAGGTTTTGAAATCTCTGAGCAGCAAAAAACCGAAATAATTTTTTTATAGTTATACCGGTAAATATTTTTATAATTAATCGATTTAACAATATTTTATTTACCTTTTAAATCATGTTCAGAAAAATAAAGTTTTCATTGACTATTTTCTATACAATTTATAAGTTAAAATCGTTTGTTTTATTAAAACATTTTAAATTGCGCGCAAATATAACAGTATAACCAATCACTTCAATAAGTGTTGACCGATAAACACACAGTGAGTGACTGCGTAATGTATTTGTGTAAATATTTAAAGCCACAAAAAATCGCGTATCAAATACACAAAATGAGAATAATAAGTAAGTTTAATTCATTGCTTGATAGTTCATCAAAGTATTTATTTAAGTGTAATAAATATAGTTATTCGTCATCATCGACACAAACATCATGGATGACACTGTCATGTGATGATAACAGTGGTATAGCTATGCTTAATCTTCGCTATAAGCCAGCAAATGTGTTAACTTGGCATTTCATGACTGAATTGAAGCAACAGTTAAGTGATATCCAAACAAACCAAACAATTCGTGCGCTTATTATAACTTTCGGTTATTAACCATATTTTGAAAATTTCTAGTACACAGTACTTTATTCTAACCAAATTAACCCATGTTTTTTTTAGTTACTGAAGAACTTTACTGCTGACACTGATATCACTGAATTTTATTGCCGAAAACGTGTTTACGATTATATCAAAAAAAATTTGAAGACACGTGCGTTGCGGTATATAACCTTTCAATACAAACAATCGCCGCAATTAATGTAACAAAATAGTTACAGCTTTCGTTAATATGTGTTTTTATTTATTTCTGTTAGTAATTATTATCGACACTTACGCTGGCGGTTGTGTGATGAGCAGCACTTGTGACTACCGTTTTATTGTGAAGTCGGCGCTGTTTGGTCTGAACGCAGTCTCAAATCGGTCTTACGCTGCCTTATTTGTATGCATCCGTTTTATTTCTAATATTAAACTTACAGATAATTATTATATTTTTAAAACTTTAATACTTAGCACTTATTAGAGGTTGAAAAATATACATTTTTACAATTCCCTCCCGCAAATAGTATAGTCAATTCCCACGGTCCCACTCCCGCGCATATAAAATTACCTTGTCCGCCGCTCCCGCCCGCAATTCCCGAAAAATGCTTTTTTCACATTCAAATTTCAATTAAAATATAAAATTTTAAAATATTTTATACGAAAATTTACTTAAAATATACTCTATGTTATATAAGTTATATTGACATAATCAGTTATTTTAATCCAAATACTATGAAAATTTAGTGGGCCATGAAAAATTATAAAAATTAAACGACAATTTTGAGTGCTATTTGTAATTTTTCCGATTTATTGGAATTTGCTTGAGTTTGCGGGAATCCCTCCCACCCTGCAAATTTTTTAATCTTTTCCATTCCCTCCCGTTCCGCAAATATTTGAGGTGATCCCACTCCCTCCCGCTTCCCACGGGTCCCGCATTCAACGTCTAGTTGTTATTTCAAAATATTGTACTTAATTTACACGGCAATTATATTGCAATTGCAAAGTTTTTAATGTTATTTTGTTCACACTTTACAAGTTAAAGAAACTGTAAATGATTTTTTAAAAACAATAAAAAACAGACGTTGTTTGCCAAAAACCTATTAATTATTGATAATTAGACCATCATATAATTGCCATAACTGTAACAGTATTTAGCCTTAAAAGTAACAATCAATTAATTTTAAATGAATTAAATTATCTAAAGTTAATTTTGATTTAAATAGGGTGTTTTGTTTGGTGTAGTAACAATACCACATTCAAATTTAATCAGAATTAACTTTAGATAATTTATGAACTTTAAAATTATTTGATTACTACATTAATATGACAAAATTTAATTATATTTTAAAAAGTTTTTTGATAAATAACTTTAATTTTAATTATTAATAATAAAAATTTCTATTTTTTTATTAGATGGGACAAGAAATAGCTAACCGATCAACGGCTGGCCCGCATCCGGCCAACGATGACGCCGCATTGTCAGACCTGGGGCCGGTAATGGCAAATATAGAGCAGGTTCCGCCGGCTTTAGAAGTGCCAAATCCGGCACTGAAATATGACGTGTTTTTGAATGTGGAGATACGCAAAAAATCGGCCAAAGATTGGCAATTAAAACTCAAGTTTAATCGTGGCGTCCATATAGACGTAAGTTTATATTTTGTTTCGCAATCAATCCGGCCAACGCTGACACGGCACATAAAACAAACAACACCAGTGATAGCAGCAACAACAGCAGCAGCAGTACTAGTAGTGTTCGGAGCATCGAGTTAGCGGCAGCGTCAGACCTGGGACCGGTAATGGCAATTATTGCCCAAATCTCGCCGTTCTCGAAGTGCCCGATCCGGCACTGAAATACCGAACGTTTTTCTGTGTGGAAATAAGGAACAAACCGGCCGTTGCGTGGAAATTAAAGCTCTGGTTAGAGAGCGGGGTCTATATAGACGTAAGTAAAAAAATTTTCTTACGAGCAATACTGCTGAGTCTCGTAGCTTTTGATGGCATCGAAGGAAAGATGCTAACCGGTGAGGAAGCGTTTAAGATCAGATGGGTTGATGGTATTGCTCACGATGTTTCGCAATTAATGTCAATGGCTAACAACAAAGCCGAGCAGTTAATTAAAATTCCAGGTACACAATGATTTGATGCGTGAAAGTTTAGTGAATAGTAATTTATTCTAACGTATATAACCTATTGGGTATAATGTATTGCATAGCTTTGGCATATTCTTCGCTTAAGAAGTTGTCTCGATTGGAATTTGCGGAGAATAACGCGAAAAATATGGTCACAAACAGATGCTAGAGTTTGTAGAAATCTTTTAAAATCTCTGCGCAGCAAAAAAAAATCTAAATAATTATTTGGCATATATTTATTTGATAAAATGATACATTTAAATCACGTTCAAGGATTAAACTATTTTTTTATATCCACAATATTTTAAATAAGAAAAAAATGCCACATCTAATCTACCGTAATATTTATTCACAGGTTTTAAACTTTTTTCTCTTTTTAACAAACCGTTTACATCTCTAGTTATATACCACGCAATAGAATTATTGCGTAATATTTATAAACAAATTATTACGTATATATATATAAAAAACAGCACACAAATGTCAGCACGCAATAGAAACGCAGTGACAAGCAACATATTGTGAACGAAATTAAAACGTAAACAACGACAACACTTGTGTGATCTATGAATCAAACATACAGCAGACACTCGTTCGACCGATTCGGCGATGACTTCACGCAACTACTGCTCAGTTATCTTCCGATCGATTCGCGGCTGAAGTTTGAGTGCGTATCGAAACAGTGGAAATCGACGCTATTTACGAACATATTTCAGCTCAATCTGAAGTCCGGCGATAGGTTAACGAAATCACTACTAATACCACGCATCGGTGATCACAATTATGCGCGAAGTTTTCGGCTAAACGCGAGTATTTTTCGCCAGTTATTAAGAAAGTGTCGTTTCGTGAACGCGCTGACCATCGATGGCGTATGTCTGTGCGAAGAGAGTCTAATCGAGTTGTTATGCGAGCATAAGTGCGAACATCTCAAACGAATCAGTTTCACACTGGAAGACAATAGCATAAGCAGAGAGTGTTTGACGAAGTTTTGCAACGTTTACGGTAAACAGTTGACACATTTAGCGATCTATGGTTTGAGTGACTTGAAGTTATCGCTACTTCTGCGCCATTGTTGTAATAGTTTGTCGACAATCGATTTGAGTCGCAACTCGTTGTCTTGTATTCTAAGCTTAGATACCTATTGTTGTTTTCAAAAATTAGACACTATTTCTATGCGTAACGTTATTTGCGGTGATTTGCGATTGTTTGCTGCGAAGTATCGCAAACAGTTGCGAAGTTTGTCTCTCGGATTCAATGATCGAAACAGTCGCCACTTATTAGTCGAAACCAATTACATGAAGAATACCGTACAAGTTGTGTCGCTGTTCGAACGCTTGGAAGTGTTTAAATTAGAAGTGGAACTATTTTCGATTACCACTCAACAGCCGATCGATTATAGTTTGAAATTGATTGGCGAAAACTGTAAAAGTCTGCGCCATTTGGATATCAATATTTTCGGTGATCTCATCGACTGTAATGTGTTCACCATATTCGGTCGAAATCTCTTCGAATCACTGAAACAGTGTGAGATAGTGTTGTGGAACAACGAGAACAATGCGAATCAGGCGCACAGTTATGGCACAGTGGAGTGTCTGAAGAGTAGCGCCAAACTCGAGAAACTGAGTCTAATGTTCTCACAGTTATGCGACAAACACTTGTCGGACATCGGTTTATATGCGGCTAATGTTCGCGCGATTAAGCTAAACACTGACCAATTTCTGACCGATCAGTCGATGATTTGTTTATCTAAATTATCTAATTTACAGACGCTTGTGTTGGAAGGAAATATTGATCAAACACTGTTAACGTATGACGGAGTGTTTTGTGTGATTAGCGGCTGTAAATGCATCAAAACGATTAGTATCGAGTTTGTGAACGATATTAACGATATCGGGTTCGAGTTGTGGTCATCGGTGGCCGAAAACACGCCACACATTCGTTATTACATCTATTACTGTGATTATGACAACCGTTTCAGGGATCTATGCGTTTATTCTAATCATATCAATAATTTGCATATTTATAAAATATAAAGCGTATTCACACACACCGTATACATAAGCTTATATTAAATTTACAATGAAATTCATAGTCGCTGTTGTTATGTTTGTTGTTTGTTGAGATTTTAAAAGTGTTTTACCGTAATTAGAAGTTAAAAATAAAATTGTAATAACTGTTAAAAATATTTATTTATTTAACAAAATAAAGTAAAAAATATTTGATTACTGAGGGTATTATACCGTAATAAAACAAGAGTGAAACACACATAAGATGGCACATTGATACTAGTCATGATTTGTCTCAATGGTTGGGCACCAGACATATATATATATATGTGCCATAAAAATAGTTGATAATTAAAATTTATTTAGATTTCTTGCTACTGATCGACTTCAACACGTCTCCAAGAATAGCGTTAGTGGTATCAGAGCACGCAATCTCGACAAACTCTAACAATTGTTTTTCTCCGTATTTCGCGTTTTTCTCCTCAAACTCTAACCGTGACATCTTTTTTATTGAGGAATACGCTGCAGCTATGCGTACAAAAACAAAAATACCATTTGAAAAATAAAGTTTGAAACGACGAAATGTTAATTTTTATTTTAACATTTACTGTCAAGAATAATACCGGGAATTTTAATTAATTGCTCCGCTTTACTGTTAGCCATTGACATTAATTGTGAAACATCGTCAGCGATACCATCAACCCAACCAATATTAAACGCTTCCTCCGCGGTTAACAGATTCGCTTCGGTGCACACACGAGTTCCGCGACTCTGACCGAGTATTTGTGTGGGCCAGTAATGAACGCTGTGTATTATGTATTATAGATTAATTTTTATCATAAGTTTATATTCCAATAAAAAATTCGTGCATACAAATAAGGCAGTGTAAGACCGATTTTTGCACCATTTAGACCGAACAGCGCTGACTTCGCGATAAATCTATAGTCACACGCGTTACCGATAACACATCCCCCAGCGATAGCGTCGCCCTATTAATTACTGAAATTTTATTAAATATTTACTAAAAAAACAAACAAACGGTTTGATTGCTTACATTAATTGCGGCGATTGTTGGTATCGTCAGGTTATATAACGCCAGACACGTGTCTTCAAATTTTTTGATGTAATCGTAAACACGTTTTCGGCCATAAAATTCATTGATATCAGCGCCGGCTATAAAACTCTTGAGTGACTGAAAATAATTATCGTATTATAGTTAAATCAATTAATAGTGGTGTTAAATATTTTTTAAAACATTAGGGTTAATCACCGAAGTTATAATAAGCGCACGAATTGTTTGGTTTGTTTGGATATCACTTAACTGTTGCCTCAATTCAGTCATGAAATGCCAAGTGAATACATTTGCTGGTTTATAATGAAGATTAAGCACTGCTATACCACTGTTATCATCACATGACAGTGTCATCCATGATGTTTGTGTCGATGATGACGAATAACTATATTTATTACACTTAAATAAATACTTTGATGAACTATCAAGCAATGAATTAAACTTACTTATTATTCTCATTTTGATTCGCACTCATTAACAGATTTTGAATGCGGTAAAACTCCGTAAATTAAATGTTTACTAATTAAATATATGCATTGCACAATAGGTTTATCACAAACTGATGCGATTGGTTGCTACTGTTATGCGCATAACTCAATATGCAATGCTATTGAAATTTCTATACAGTAACAGTTACTGTACCGCTAATTTTAAAACTGTAATCAATGCATTATTTTCACATTTGTTTGGCTTTTTAAACAACAACAATAGATGCGTAAAAAATTTTTATAGTGATTTTTTAGGAAAAATCCTATTTTTGATAAAAATAAAATTTATTAATTTTCTGTGTTCATAATGAGTAGTTCACCGAATTTACGTTCAAAACGCGAGTTAACGCAACAACCGGATGATGTTAATCGTATTACGGGTGGAAAAAAGAAACGCTGGCGACAACAAACCGAAAGCGATAAAAGTCTGAAGTCAATTATCTATAATAAAAAACCGATACTAAAACCGGGCGCCAAAAAGCGCGATCTGCTCACCAAATCGATCGAATTGGACGCCACACCGATCGTCACCTTTATTATACCGGTCTCGATGTGCGCGGTTTTCGTGTTGGTCTCGATCGCGTGTCTGCCATTCTTCGCCACAAGTATATATTGAATAAATTAATTTTAACGCCAATAACTAATTTATGAAAAATATTTTTGTTTCTCGGTTTTTCAGGTATAAATTACGCGAATCTGTTTCCGGGAGTAACGCTGCCGATCGAGAGCGACGAGTCCTCAACAGCGGAAAAATCTTTTTCGGCGCTCATACTCGCCTTTATAATGATCTGCTTTGTGTTCGCAATGACCACATGCATAGCGTGCGCAATGGTTCGCGGATGGTTTGGTGGTCTGAACGTTCTGTTCACGGTCTCGATAGCGTTCTCGCTTACAGTATTCTCTTCGCTCTACTTATTTATAGCGCTAAACACCTATAATATACCGTTCGACGCGATCACCGCTTCGTTTTTAATCTGGAACTACACGGCGATCGGTTTAATAGTTTTGCGCACTCAATACAGTCCGAAGTTATTAGAGAGAGCTTATCACATACTGATTAGCGCTGCCGGTGTATTGATTTTTCTTAAATTACTTCCGTCGTGGACGACATGGATCGTACTGTTTTTGATTACACTATTGGATATCTATGAAGTGTTTATAGGTATTAAATGCGGCTAAACAACGATGTTTTTTTAATGTTTTATTATGATTAAAGGTCCGCTAAAAACAATAATAGAAGTGGAAAACACCAGTAATAACGTGTACCTACCGATGTATTCGGCGATTGTGCGCGTAATGGCGGACAACAGAAGAAGAAGAAAGCGGAGCAGTGGTGAACAGTCATCCGAAGAATCGGACTCCAAAGACCGAGAAACATATGAGATGGGTTTGGGAGACATTGTGTTCTACAGCATATTAATCGGTAAATCGTACATCGCTTGTAATTTATTGTCAGCCGTTATCTGCTTTATTGGAGTGCTTTTCGGAATGATTATCACGAACGTACTGCTCATGTATTTCGAAAAGGCTGTGCCAGCGCTTCCGGTGTCCATATATTTGGGTTTAGTGTTTCACTTTAGTGCGGTTTGGTTTATAACACCGTTTAACGAGCGATTGATCTCGCGACAGATTTTCATTTAATTTCGTTAATTCAAAACAGACATCGTTCAAAATCGATGCACACATTTTTGTTGAAAGTGAAAGTGAAATTTTTTTTGACGCGTGATAAACAAAACCGCCACAGAATCTGGAAGTGGGAAAAAAATGTTTACCGCAGTGTGTCCTTGTTTTTGACTTCTCAAGTGAAATCGAAGGACAGTTCGTATCATCTCATCTCATATCAGAAGTAAGGGATGCGCGCATCTGTAGTTAGATGTGTGTGGGTCTGGACTTTATTATAAATTTGTCATATATTTTTTTACAAATAAAAATAATTATCGCACAATTTTTTATGGGAATTTTTTTTATCCCCAGTATTAGCAATAATTGATATTGTTATTGTTAAAAAATTGTTTTTTATTTAAGTCCGATTAAATTTCGAAAAATTACAATAATAATAACTGAATTCTTTATTTTCTAAACCCTCCCCTATTTTCTAAACCTTTGCGTATTCCTGTTTCGAAAAGTATTTGTCATGTTTTTTACTATCGATAAGATATATATATATTTTTTAAAACTAAATAAATTTCGAAAAACTATTATTGTTATCGTATATTCTTTTGAGCCTAATATGCTAACAAAACTTGACAAACTATTGTTAAATGCGCTGTTATTACAGTTAGCGTTAACACTTTCCGACGCAATTGAGGCAAAGGTTAGTGTAAAAGTAAAGCCTAAACAGTTCAATGGTTTCAACAAAATAATTGGCAGCAAACAAGTGGATATTTTCTTAGGCATTCCGTACGCCAAACCACCGATCGGTGATTTGAGATTCAAAAAACCAATACCAGTAAACAACTACGACAAACCGATTGACGCCACTCGATGGCCAAACCCGTGTATACAACGCGTGAAGTATACCGAAAAGTTAGCGCAACAATATCATAACACAAATTTCAGCGAAGACTGTCTCTACCTAAATATATGGACACCGAATGATTCCGCTAATGACATAAATGAGTCAATGCGCGAAAAACAGTTGCTAAAACCGGTGTTGGTTTGGATACACGGCGGAGGACTCATAGTGGGCTCGTCTAACATGATCATCACGTCTGGCGAAACGTTGGCCGCAAAGGGAGATGTTGTCGTGGTTTCGATTAATTACCGATTGGATTATTTTGGTTTCTTTTATTCGGGCACTGATGACGCGCCCGGAAATGTCGGTCTCTGGGATCAGGCGTTAGCGCTAAAATGGGTTAATGATAATGTCGAATACTTTGGCGGTGATCCGAACAGAATAACGATATTCGGTGCCAGCGCTGGCGGTTGGAGTGTTAGCCTTCTCTTGGTGTCACCGATAACTAGACATTTGTATAAGAATGCGGTGGTTATGTCGGGAAGCGCGCACGTGATGTACACCAAAGATGCGAAACTCGCGCTCAATTCGTACACCGAAGTCGCAAAAAAATTAAGCTGCGATCGCCAATCGATTTCCTCGACTTTCGAATGCTTACGCAACGTTGCGGCACAAGATTTCATGTCAGACAAGTTCGATAAATCTCTGACAGAAATTCGCGTGATTTACGGCGACGAGTTTTTGCCGGCGAAGCCTATAGATATGCTTAAGACCGGCGATTGCAAGAGGAATGCGAATGTATTGCTGGGAACTACTGATGACGAAGGATCGGTCTTTTTAGGCGGTTTACACGATAACATAACGTACGCGCTATTGAATCCGAAAAATCTAAGCAAATCCGAGGCATTGGTCGAGTTAAGGAAAATATTCTCGCAATTCGGCGAAAGCTTAGCGAATGCGCACGAAAACGCGCACAAACTATATATCTCGCAGTCTCCGGAAAATAGCTACGATCTGATTCGTCGATCGATCGGCACTGCGATCGGAGATTACATGCTGACGTGTCCGACACTACATCTCGCGAAAGCTTTGTTTACTGGCAATAACGCCACTGTTTATCAGTACTTGTTTAGCGGCGCAAAGAACGCGAACTCATGGCACGGCAGTGACCACTATTCGGACGTTGTTTATTGGTTCGGAAATAATGTGGTGAAAAATAAGAGTAGCGTTGCGAGCGATTTATCCGATCGCATGATTGATATTATTTCGCATTTCGCCAAATACGGGTAACAAAATTAAAAAATTTTGTTTGAATGTTGTTTTTCAACGGTTCTTAATTAATGTCTCGTTTAATTAAAATTAGGAAACCTTCGCCGCAAGAAGGCATTGAATGGCAGAGCTATTACAGAATCAATGATAACATAGTGACGCCATATTACGAGATCGCGGATGAGATCAATAAAGTTGATGGCAATTACGGTTTTGGTTATAAATATCACTGCGAGATTTT
>JAQIVF010002178.1:0-11651 GCA_034698365.1 Steganacarus magnus | reverse complement strand
AAAATTTATTTTTCATTTAAAGATTTTCATAAATTCAATTTTATATTTAGTTTTAGAACTATTTAATTAAAATATTTTTTTTACGCTGTAATGCTATACGCGGTATTGCATACGCGGTCTTGAATACGCGGTATTGCTTACGCTGTAATGCTCACTCGGTATTCATATACGCGGTATTGCTATACGAGGTATTGCATACGCTATAAAGCTTACGCGGTTTTGACGTGCTACGCAGTTTAAGTGTATTTCAAGTCTGTCGATAATTTTCAGTTAATATAAATGTACTAATTTTAACAGAGACTAAAATTAACCGATTTGAGAAAAAGTAAATCCATTAATTAAAAAACAAACCACAAAACCTATATGGTTTATGTACTAAGCAATAATTTTTTCGCTAACAATTATTTAAAAACAAATATAATTTCACAATTTATTAGTCTACATCTTTTTAGAATACGCTTCAGTTATACAACTGCCATATTTTTTATTCTTATACGTACGGATGTTATCGCAAATTTTTTCGATAGAGAACTTAGACAATACGAACTTTTGGTGAATGTACTGCGCTTCATAGTAACACCGCTTTACACTCGATTTAACCGATTGCTCGTTGTATTAAAACTCTCTTGTAATACTCATATATCACGGCGTTATTTCAATATTGTCGCCACACTTTGATATAAGAACAGTAAAAATGTCGGACACCGACTTATTTATAGCAGCGTTTTTTGGCCTGGACTCTAGTTTCATTATCGCGTTTATTATAGAGCCTCTTAAAGTGGTTCCATCTTCTGGTAAATTTTCAATTAGTTCTTTTATGGTCGAGATTTTTTCTTTTACTTCAATCCGTTTAGTTTTGCCATATGATTCTTAAGAACCGAGTGTTGAGCCGAGGTTTGACAATACTGAGAAAACATTTCGAACGCAGTGCAGTATGATTTTAGTTTAATGTTTAGCGCGTCGTGAACGATATCGTCAAGCATTTCGCCATAAATCACCGCACAGTCAATGCCATTCACGTACTGAACATTGTACAAGCTTTTATGACTGACTAAAAGAGCGTCTCATTCAGATATTTCTTCCACATCTGCGGTAGCGGTGTTTACAATGTTTTATTTTTTATTCCTATTAATACATAGTTTAATTCATTAGTATTGTTTAGTTTCGAATTTCTTACGTACGTGTAGCACAAATTAATCCAACAACGCATATGAAAAAGAACTAATAAAATAACTGCGGAAGCAGACACAAAGTGCAAGTTCTTGAAGTGTCAGTGTTGTCACGGTTTTTTGCTTTTTTTGTAGAGTTCATCGTATAGTTAATTAATTCATGCACACATTACGCAATAAAATTAAGTTATTTTATGTTCTTTTACAGCAAAGGTATATACATTTATTAATGCTCATTGCTTATCACATCATTCGATGATTGCCATTATTTTTATGATTGGTTAACACAAAATGCGATACAAACACATGTATGTATGTCTGTATAAAATTGGTAGATTATTTAATGTTTTTGTTATAAGTTAAAATTTCAAAGACATCACCGAAAACAAAAATAAAATAAACTTTTATACTTAAGATACGCAAAACCGGCCACAGCTGACTAAAACCCGACGTTATAATCCATAGCCACTTCATTGCGTACGTAGTCATCCCTTCAATCCTTACAGCTATCTCTGGCGTTCAACCAACGCACCGGTCAATATTTGAGATTCGGTGCAGTGCACTGAAGCGCAGAAGTCGCACAACGATGAAAAGTTTGGGCACGAACTTTAGCGCAGTAAAGAATAAACATTTAATTATTACATTTAATTTTATAATATTAAGAAACATAAAAAAATTCTTTCAAAAGTTTCTTACGCTCCACTAAGATAAGGACACTGCGGTGGATCAACACCGATACCGACAACAAAACTTCGTCTCATATTGCCCAGTATATATCCGATTTGATTTTCGGCGAACGCGCGATTCTCAGCAGCGCTTATCAATGAATAATAAATCATTTAGAAATAATAGTCACGACAAAAAAATTAATATCTAATTTTAATTTACTTGAAGTCAAATAAGCGCGGCATTAGCGGCATGTCTTAGTGTTACCTATTGGTCCAAGTTAACCATACCTTTCGGTGATTTCGATGCGGTATTTACTAACCAATTGGCAAAATATTGCTCCAACTTTTTGTACGCCTTATCGCCGGTTAGTTTTGCGATCAACTCTTGCACGCCAGCGGTTTTGTCGTCCCAACTGAACTGTTCCGCTCGTTTATTTAGCTGCGAATTAAATTTTTGAAAATATTTCTCGAATGCGGTTTTATAAGCGGTATCATTGGTGGCGCGCAATAACCAAACCGCAGCCCAAGCCAGTTCATCGCCGTATTTCTGCTCCATCATCTTTAAAATATAGTAAATTAATTAATTGTATTTAAATGATATAAAATCTGTCAAATGATTTGATTATTTTTTATTTTCAATTTTCAATTTAATTAAATGCTGACAAAATGCTTGATTCCCTTTACCTAAAACGTTGCAAACTATTCAGTATTTTTCTTTTACAATTATCTCTATTTTAATGAATCAGCTCATCGAGAAAAAAAAACCACTGATATTTCAATGTATAACATTTTTTTCGAGTTCAAGTGCTAAAGCAAACGACGATGACTAACATCCACATGGAAATCAATAAAAAGCAAAACACATTTTTCTAATTTCACTTATTTATTCAACGCTCGTCGCGCGATTGATAACGAGAGTAATCCCACATCAAGAAAATATTTATCAATTTGAAGATATCTGAAACAATATATCTGTTCGTATATTAACTTTTCTAAGTTAATATATAAACATTTTTCTTTTTTGTGGTATTAAAAAACTTAGAATTAGAATTAAGGATTTAAATAAATATTTAATAATAAAACGATTAAAGATTTATCAATGTTTCACAAAAAAGTTTTTAAAACCCAAATAAATGCGGACGATTTTCTGCGTTCATTCCAGTTTTTTTTCTATTAAACAGTTGGCATTTAGATATTTCTGAGAAATATTTTTTTAAAAAAAGATAAATAAAATAAATGATTGCGTTATTCCACCCAACGCTGTAGAGATGAGGTAACGGAAGTATCGACACAACACATACAATCGCTGGCGCGCTTACGTAATCACACTGTATTAAAACGCAAACTATATTATTATTATTATTGCATTAAAAATTAATTACCCATAAAAATCAAAGCGTAAAACATTTCAGTTATTAAAAAAGTATTTTCTGTCAAATAAACATGTGGTTTGAAGCTTAAAAAAAGTTTTTAAATTATATTAATTTATTCAGTGATACATGTATGCAAATAGTTAGACAAAAAAACAAGAGCGAATTCACACTCTAACCACATACAAGGTTGACACAACACATTGACTAGTAAATTAAAAATTGCTGGCGGACTTACATAATCACTGTATTAAACTCAAATTATATTGTTATTATTATATTATAGAAAATTAATTAGTCAGAAAAATCAAAAGCGCAAAATATTTTTGTTATTAAAGTATTTTCTGTCAAATAAACACTTAGTAATGATTATTATAATTTTATTAATAATGGTAATAATTGTAAAAATGCTAGTAAATAATATCAGTCTTTTTAAAAAACTGGAAAATACATACATTATATTAAATTTTATTATTTAGAAATTGGTGAGCAAAATCTATATCGAAACTAAAGTAATGAGTATAAATTTTAAATTAATTAGTATTTTCTTAACTTAATTCAGATCATAAACACTAGTGTGCCGACAATGCTTTACTTCGTAGAAGTTTAAAATTTATTATAATTGTGTTGTCACTGTTAAACAAAAAGTCTATTATTATTATTATCTTGAAATTAAATACTATCCGCATGCATTTACTTTTATTTTTGATTTCATCAAAATTACGGTGTTATCATGTGTAACAACGCTATTTGTAATAACATAAATCATTTTTGCTTACTCTAAAATTTCATTATCTATAAACTAGACGATATAACATCCTTAATAGAACTCATGATTTTATGAAGTGTTTGCATAGTAAATTTTTTTAAAACAAATATAACTTATATTTCTATTATATTATCACATTTTTAAGTTATAAACTGCATGTTATGACGTATTATAATATAAAATAAAAGGTTTAGAATTCTCAGGCATAAATATATAGTTAACAGAGACAGACATTGACAATTTCCTTTCCCATTTGTTGAAAGTGAGTTAATAAATTTAGTGACGTTTGGGACAGGGTATCACTTAGTTCCAGTGAAATTCTAGTAACCTTAATCTCTATTTGTTTCATATCCTAATTCAGCAAATTAAGTGTATTTTAGAAAGTTTTTATACTGCTCAATACTAATGCTCAATTCTTTTGATACGTATTCATTTTTATTGTTGGTAATAATTCAGGCAATATTCATTATGTTAGCAGATATACACAATAAATAGATAATAAATTTAAGTAAAAAAATTTAATTTAGTGCAGTAAATATTTGATAACAATTTAAGTTCTTGTCATCAAGATTAAAATACAATAAAGATTTAATTTATAGATATTTTTTCCTCGCATTTACCAAAGATTCGCTTAAAAAAATATTTAAAACATTTTTTAATATCAGCACTTTTATGGTTTAACCTAAATTCAGTTTTAAAAAATGACTAAAAATAGAAAAAGATATCTTCTGTGAGATCTACATTGCAGAATAGTCGTAATATTTATGATAATCTATAAATATTTTTCTGACTTAATAAATGAAAAAATAAATAAATTTTACAAAATACTAAAAGCATATAATTTATTACAACCATTTAGCATAAAATGTATAGTTAGCAATATAAAGTTTTTCAGATATGATTATAATTTCTGGTTATATAATAGATATATAAAAGATAGTTTTATTAAAAATAAAAAGCTATAATTAATAAAAATAACAGGTATTATGGGCTATTGCTAACTTCTTTGACAAAATGTACTCATAAATATCATATATTAAAAATAAAAATCATTTAGTTCACAATATTTATTGATTTTCAATATTTGGAGAGGAGTGCCCTTCATTTATACTGATGTTTTCTTTTGATTTTTCTTTATTGCGTATTTTTTTGCAAATTTCTTTAATAGCGAACTTAGACAGTGTAAAACTATGTCGAACATACTGTGCCTGATAATAATAACTTTTCTCGTTAGTGAAAACTGTTTGTTGGTAAGAATTATCTCTTATAATGTTCATATAACACGGCGTAATTTGTATGTTGTCGCCTGATTGAGAAACGAGTACAGTAAAAAAGTCTGATGTATAAGTGTTTTTTATTTTGTTTTTCCTGTTGAATATTTTCGACTCCAGTTTCATAATAGCATTTTCGATTGAAACTTTAAGATCTTTTCCGTCTTGTGGTAAGTTAGCAACAAAATCGTTCACGTTTGTTATTTTTTCGTTTATTTTTATCTCCATGCTTTTACAGTATGGTTCAGACGAACCGAGTTTCGCTTCAAACTGTTCACAATAACGCGTAAACATTTCGTAGGCCGAGTTGTGTGTTTCTTCTTGAATATTCAAGGCACTTTCGATAATATCGATTACCTTTTGGTTGTTAAGCTCAAATGTATCAATACTATTCAAATATTGAATACTTTTTGAGAAATTTTGTTTAACGACAAGAGCGTTTCTTTCTGAAAGTTCCCCATTATCGGTTGGTTTTACTGGTTTCTTCTTATTACCTGTTAAAAAATATTTTTTTTAGTAAGTAAATCACATAACAGTCAACATACGCCAGATAAATGCCAAAAATAATTGTAAAGCCTTAAGACAAATAAATCCGATAGTACCTACGCCAAACATTTTCAAAAATCTTGAATACTCAGTCATTGTTTAATTTATTAACATTTAAAATATTATTTGCAAATAGTTTTCCAGTTTTCAATTCTGCTATTAAGCAAAATAAAAATTATGTTATGATCTTATCAATTTTTTTGTGTTAGCACTCACATGATTGGTTGGTTAAATGAAACTTACTGGGTGGGATTACGAGTTCTAAGGAAAAGTATAAATAGGACTGATAAACGACTATTTTATACAGTTTATTTAAAGAAACCTAAATAGATAATTGTATGTAATAATGTCGTCACTTATTAATAATGATGCAATAGTGCTAGAAGATGGCAAAAACTCTGATCCAACTGAAGAAATAATTTATGCGAATTGCCAAGAAGACACATTACTTTTCAAAGAGAAGTTGTGTAACATTATAGGTTACATAAGAATGGAAATTGGCTATAAAACATACTCCAAAAATGGTGGAGATACCTTTGACACATACTGCAAACAGTTAGAAAGTATATTTGGTTGCTTTGAGCCTTTTGAAAGAAGGAGAGAAACTAAAAACTGGACCCAAGATGAAGCTGTTGAAGAGATCAAAAGTTTGATTCCTGATAGAGTAAAGAGTTTTGATCAACTCATTGAGCGAACATCAAATAAAATTCTATCAAATAAAGAATTAAGTTTCTCATTTGGCGAAATGCAGGTGATAAAGGTTTTTAAATACGGAGAAAATCTGGAGATTGTTCCATCATTTATATCAATATCAGCTACTAGGAAGGTATATTCATTTTGGTTTTTGAACTGGGAAACATCTGTACTTAATCTAGAGTATAGACAAAAAAAATTTACTCTTAACAGATTTGATATTAAGAGTATTATTAATAAAGTTGAGTCTAAAGCAAGAAAGAGGTGGAGAGTCAGAAGTCGTGAAGAAACATAGTTTATTGATTTTTAAAGTAGAAATATTTTTCAAACACTAGCAAAAATTATTAATTTTATGAGTTTTTGTAAAAAACTAAATTTGTTAGTGTCAAAGTATTATTATTCAATTATAATATATAGAAAAAAAATTTTATATAAATTTCTCTTGATTTTATATTATAATAGTTTTAGCTAATATAATGCTGATTTTATTTAAAAATTTGTACTAATGATGGTTTAAAGAATAAAATGAAATTTTATTTATTATTTATAAATTTCATATAACTAAGCTTATTCAATAAAATTATAGTTGAAATAAAAAGGTATTATGTATTTAGGACACGTACATAAAGTAGAAGTAATTTAAATTCTTTTGTAATGTAAAAAAATAAAACTTTTATTAACTTATCTTAAATAAGCTTACTAAGATATAATTAACAAGAAATATATTAAAATTTGTATGTTGTTAAATCTGCTAATAATCATCTACTTGATATAAAAAATAATAGCTGGTTAGATTATCAAATCAGTTTTCAAATAAGGTTAAAAATTAGAAATATTAAAAGCATAGTTGAAGTTGATTAATCAATTGCAATAAAGCATGAAATAAATTTATAAATTCAAAGCTTAAAATAGCTGAGTATAAACTTCTAAACTACAATACGAAAAGATTCCGAAACACTTATTTTTATTTTAATAATAAATTATATTACTATGCGGAATAAATTTTATTTTAAATTTCTTAGAAATCTCTATAAAACAATGTTTTAGTAATAAAACTTAATTGTTTGATAACAATTTCTTGATAATTTTTACTATTGCAATTCGAGTAGAATATGTTACACATGTTAAAACTAAAAAGATTGCTTCTATTGAGTTATTTAACTTTTTATGGATGTTATTATTGTTTATATTTGTGCATTAAAATTTATCAATACAAAAAAATACATATTTAGACATTTAAATTTAAATAATTTATAAGGATTTATTTTTAACTGTTGTAGAATTTATTTTTTGGGAAAGTGAGGCATAGGAAACTGAAACATTATTTAGCATTTTTATTCCAACGGTAAACAGTTGTCTGAATCTTTATTAATCACTATTTTGACAACTATTTAATTCTTTTACAATTTGTAAACGAAAATCAGCAAAATCTTTAAAGATTTTTTATGTGTAATTAAAATACGAGACTGCTTTAAAATGTTTATTATGCGCCCCTATGATGAGGATTTTGCGTTGGATCAACACCGATACCGAAAACAAAATTGCGTCCCATATCGCCCAGTATATATCCGATCTGTTTTTTGGCGAACGCGCGATTCTCCGCAGCGCTTATGCCAATATCCGCTGCCTATCAATGAATAATAAATCATTTAGAAAATATTAGTTACGGCAAAAAAAATTTTAATAACTAATTTTTAATTTACGTGAAAACTAAACGCGGCATTAGCGGCATGTCTTAGTAGTCCCCATTTATCCAAGTGAACCATACCTTTAGGAGATTACGGTACGGTATTAACTAACCAATTGGTAAAATATTGCTCCAACTTTTTGTACGCCTCATCCCCGGTTTGTTATGCTATCAGCACTTGCACGCCAGCGGTTTTGTCGTCCCAACTGAACTATTCCGGTCCTTTGTTTAGCTGCGAATTAAATTCCTGGAAATGTTTCACGAATGCGGTTTTATAAGCGCTATCATTGGTGGCACGCAATTACCAAACCGCAGCCCACGCCTGTTCGTCGCCGTATTCGCTCCATGATCTTTAAAAAAATAGTAAATTAATTAATTGTATTTAAGTTATTTGAGTTTCGTTTATTTTTTATTTTCAATTTTTAATTAAATGCAGGAAAAAGCTTGTTTCCCTTTACGTTCCACTTACGTAATACTTTGCAAACTTTGCAAACTAATACTTTAACATTTTTCTCTTTTACTATAATATCAATAATTTCTATTTCAGTATTTTTATAAAGGTATTCAACGAGAAAAAAAACACTGTTATTTCAATGTATAGACATTTTTTCGAGTTCAAGTGCCAAAGCAAACGATGATGACTAACATCCACATGGAAATCAATAAAAAGCAAACACATTTTTCTATTTCACTTATTTTTATTCAATGCGTCGCGCGATTGATAACGAGATTAATCCCACATATTTTCCCACATAGAAAATATTTATCAATTTGAAGATATCTGAAACAATATCTGTTCGTGAGTTATTTATCTATAAACATTTATCGTTTTATTTAGTATTAAAAAACTTAGAAATAGAATTAAGGATTTAAATAAATATTTATTATTAAATCGATTAACGATTTTTAATGCTTCACAAAAAAATTTTATAAAAAAATACCCAAATAAATACGAGCGATTTTCTTTGTTCATTCCAGTTTTTTTAATAAACGGGTAGCATTTAGAAATTTCTGAGAAATTTAAAAGAGATAAAATAAAATAAATGATTGCGTTATTCCACCCAATACTGTATGATGAGGTAACGGAAGTGTGTCGACACAAAACATTAACTATTATTCATACAATAAATAATAGGCTGGCGCTTACGTAATCACACCGTATTAAAACGCAAACTATATTATTATTATTGCATTGAAAATTAATTACCCATAAAAATCAAAGAGTAAAATATTTCAGTTATTAAATTTTCTCTCAGAAACATTTGTTAATAAGTGGTGATGATTTGAATTTCTTTAACAATAGTCATATGAAAGTACGCCAGTAAACAATATCAGTAGAGTATCGTTTGTTGTTTTCTTTTCAAATAAAACTGGAAAATACGCACATATTTAAAGGCCGTTTATATTTTTGTAAAGCGCATGAAACGGTTTTTTTTCTCATTCTCGATGCGCAACACATTTTTTCACTCGAACTCGACAATATTTTGATAGAAAAAATTTGAATTTCAAATTAGGCATTAAGTTTTAATAAAATCGTGATAACGACTGGAAATATTTTTACCGTAACTTTGGAAACACGTTTTTCTGTTCTACTGTTTCGCACTCACTCCTCACACATCATTTCACTCTTCTATTAAAGCACAGTTTTTTTCCTGTGATATATAAGCTTATAATATTCATCACAAGTTCTGAAACGATGATTAAGTTAGCAGTGTTTGTGTCGATTACTACTGTATTACTACTACAATCGCAACAGACGGGAGCGGCGCGTCGTCGGGGTGTGTCGTCGCGCAGCTGGCCTGTGATGGTGGGCGACGAACACGAGTACGAGTTGGTGACACCGAAATCAAACGTGGAATGGAAGTGTACGTTCGAGCGTCACACCTGCGGTATCAGTAACGACGCGAACGTTGGCTCGTTTTTCCAGCTGCGAAACACCAGTTTCGAGAAGGAGTTATTCGGAAAGCGGAATACGTTTTACCTCAACGTGTCGGCTCTGGACAACAGTGCCGGCGCGAGACTTATAACGCCTTACTTTCAGACTAAGCATCATCTTTTCGGTAAATAAATTTTTTCAAAAATATTTACAGCAAAAAAATTTAACATAATTTATATTATTTATAAGGCTGTCTATCGTTCGAGTACTACATCGAAGGCGATGGCATCGAGAATATTCGAATCTACCAGCAGGACAAGGAAAACCTGTGTTTATGGCACTCGCAGACTAGAGTGGACGCACCTGAGAAAGATAAGTGGCAAACACTGTCGCTGACTATCGATCTGAAGAATGGTGACCCGAGATTTTTTATCGAAGCGCACGTCAACCACCGTTCGCCCTATAATGGCGTGTTGGCGTTCAGCGAAGTGAGTTTCGCGTACGGCACGTGTGACGTGAGTCGCGTTAACTATTGTGGTATTATTAGGGATACTGACTATCCAAACGATTTGCCGTAAAAACGTGTGATTTTTTTATAGTTTTTTGTTTCAATTAATTATTACAGTATTTTTTTCTTTTCTATTATAATTGTTTACTTAACCTAATCATCATTAATTAAACATTAATCATCTTGTCGTTTATGTATGTATATGTATAATTTATTCACTCATCATTTGTTGCATGCATGCAATTTCTATTTGTATATTAAACTTATGTTAGCGAAAAACAAATAAAAATAAAAATAAAAACGTTTTTTTTATTTCGTTGGTATACGTATATAGCGTTTTCGTGTGATTTAATAGTGTCGCTGAAAACGTGGCGTCAGATTTTAGTTCGATAGCGAAGCGGCACTTACGCTCACGAGGTCGGAGGCCTCCTTTTGACACTTTATACGCGAGACGCGCTTTAGTCGCCGGAAAAGCTTCCGAGAGACTCGACAACTGCGTGATCGTCCGAGACATTACTCTCTCGACCGTGAAATTTGTTATCTTTGACGTTACGCCTATCCTATGAGCCAAAACCTCGTTAAATATATTTTTAATAATTTTAAATATTAGATTTATTTTACTGTTTGCTTTGATGAAATAATCAGTGCCCTATTTTTAATCCCTTTCCTCACATTGTTGAGCTCTCGCCGCCAGACTTAGTGAATTCGTGTCCTCGTATTCAATAGCTCTCCACATGACATCACACTGTGATTGTGTAAGCCATTTAAAATCCAACAAATTTGATTAAATCACCAGCTAATGAGTAAATAAATAATTTAAATATTTTTATAATATTACACTATTTTATATTACAATTGAAATATCCACTGGTCAAGTCCTCTATAGCGTTACCATTATCATTGAGCACATAATCGCCTCTTCCAGTGCACACACGATTATCTGCCGGAAATTTTCCCGATCGCTGCGTCTCATAGAATAAAAGTGACGCGTGAAGCACTGTATTATAATTGTAATTACTATCGGCGGAACAGCAATTGGCCATACAGTTGCCACAACGCCTTAGTTGTTAATTACCGTACTATAAAAGTAAATG
>JAQIVF010002177.1:0-11653 GCA_034698365.1 Steganacarus magnus | reverse complement strand
AAAAAATTAAAAAAGAAAAAGTTCAAAACTTAAATCCCTTTGCACCCCATAAATAAAGCTTTTTGAAAGATTTTATTACAAAGCTAATAAATAAATCGATATTTAAAAAATAAATTATCCATAAATATTTTTAATAATATCATCATTAAATTAATTAACAAGATTTACTTGACTGCACATCTTTATCGAAATCGAGCGAATTCGACTTTTTTGATGAAAATTTTTGATCATATCATAATAAAATGCTAAAATAAATATTTTTATTCAAATCACAATTTTTTTAGTGGATCCATGTGTGAAAGACGCACATAAATCACTGGAACCAAACACTTGTTTTTATGTCCCATTTACCAATTCATTTTAGGACTGATAAGCAGAAGTTAAGTCTCTTAACAAAAATAAATAAACAAAACATCACTACAGTTAGATTAGAAGAAAAATATTACACTTTTAGCATTATATAAGCATGTGATTAGATTATAACATTACTTTCAGTTAAAATAAAAATATATATGAAATATTAAAATAATAACCACTAATGACAAAAATACGTTATAAAAATATGGAATTATTTAAATATCAATTATAATTATAATATTGATTGATCTATTAAAGTAAAATAGCAGCGAAAACAAAACACATTGTATATGAATGGAAATTTATGCCTCTCACGGCACACACATGTATGTATTATATAAAAAAGTAGTGGCGAAGATTCATTTGTCTTATCGGGTATGACAACATGGCAACACGGGGGCGTCACTTTGGGTCATTCCGGTCGCTTCTCAAATTATTTTGTGTTTTGCGAAAGATAGATAGATATGATAAACCAAACAGAGAATAGAGGGAGAGTCAGGGAGTGAGTGAGTGAGCAGTGAGTGCGAGCGAGTGAGTGAGAGAAAGAAAGAAAGAGAGAGAGAGAGAGAGAGAGAGAGAGAGAGAGAGTTTAGTGCGGAACAGAATAAAATTAATGAATAGAAATACCAGCACAGAAATGGTTGCATAGTTTGATTCTAATACCATTTGAAAAGAAGTTATCACTCATAGTCAGAAATGAATATATTGAAGTAATCATGCAATACTGGCACCGCATATTCACGTCAATATCATACGCTCTTTAATCATACCAGTAATCGCTTTTAAGTGAAATTTTGGAATCAGAGCAACAGCAATAAAACATTTGGGTATATATGGATTTAATGGCAAAGAATGGAAAGAGAATGGAGAGTGTAGTGTATGCCGAGGGAAAAAAGTGCATCTTTTTTGATTTTGTGTGCTCTCAATTCGATGCTTTTTGCGTGCTTTTCCTGCAAATTGATAGAACTCAATGCAGAATGCATTGAACGCATTGCGAGCTCTAAGAATTACAACTGTGAAAATAAAAAGGGAGAGACGGGTAATGGTGCATAACAGAGGGCCGCAAATAAGTGATACTACTAGTGAAAAAAAAGAAATAAAAAAGAAGTGTAACTGCAATGAGTCTTCTTCTACAGCCAAGTGTTGCAATAATGTTGTGCTGCTGCCAACACCACTTTTATTTCTATACATTATAACTGTATATCTCACAAACAGCCCCTTCCTTAGCGAGCGACAAATATATTTCAAATCAGTGTTTGTGTGTATGTGTGTGTGTGTGTGCGCCACAAATTTATGTTGTGATAAATATTAAGGATAAGAAGTCGGAAGGACAAACATTTAAATCTTTGTTGTCAGTAGAGCTAAATTAACATTTTTTTAAAAAAAGACCAGCAGTTCCTATCATCAACAATAGTAACAAATAAATAACATACATCTATTAGTAGTATCACTGTAACAATTATATATTACAGCGTGAAGTGAAATATATATTAGACTATAAATTTTTCTAATAGTCTACTGAATGCCATAAATTAATCAAAAATTTTTAAAATATTGTGAGGCAAAAAAAACTAAAATTATGGATTTAAACAAAAATCCTTTATTTTTAGATACAAGTTAATCAACGTTGTAAAGTAGATTCTGAAATTATAAAATCCTAAAATTATACGAAGTAAATTTTTCGTGGATTTAGAGTTAGAGTAGAGGTTACTAAACTAAGAATTTAGAAGCAGCAAAATCTTATGATATACAGCGCGGCCATACTGAGATAATATGAACATTTTTTCTATTCCCTTGCGATAAATTTTATGAAATTTTATTCAAAAATCGCAACAACAAAAATATTTTCGAAGCGGTTATAATTGAATATTTTAATGCCTAACTTAAAGGCAACAATAATTTTAGATAATGGCAGGAAAGTGAAACTCGATACTCGAATATATATATAGATTCGGATTATCAAAAGAGAGTGAATGGTAGCACACAAGACAATATACTATTTCAAAAGGCGGCCACAAATTGAAAAAAGAAACTGCAAACCAAAACCTCATTTTTAATGTTCATAAAGGATGGAACTATAAGAATATAGAGATATCAAAGGAAAAAATTTCATAAAAATCCGATTATCTCGCAAATTGGAAATTCATTTTTATTTAAAGCGATGTTAAAGCTGGTATCGGAGCGAAACTAGACATATATGAATTACATACGAGATGCTACATCGGAAAGAAAGGTATTAAACAAATATAAATGCAAAACAAAAAATAGCGTGTGATCGGGAGATAAATAGAGACGCAGCTGTTTTCTATGAGGTGAAGGCCAACTCTTAATCTCATCTCCTCTAACACCATATGCGTGAATATCAAGCTTCGATTCGAATCGAATCGCGATGTTCACCATCTTTTTATATACACTATTGTTATATTAAGAACACTAACGTCTATCTATCGAAATCAAGCAAAGCATCACCGGATCTCAAGCAGATAACTTCAATGACAATTTCAACATTTTCCATATCAACTTTGCGTTTCATTTTATAAATTAATTTTATTAATAAAAAAGTTTTAATATTTTTCTGTGGATATAATCCAATATAATTTTAGGTTTATGCTCTCTCTCTCTCTCTCTCTCTCTCTCTCTCTCTCTCTCTCCGTCTCTCTCTTTCTAACTCACTTCGTCTCTCTCTCTCTCTCTGGTGTGCATCATTGGTGTTGGTTTAGTGAGCGCTGCAGTACGTCTACTCGCATTTGGCACAATTAATATTGATCGTGTAAAACGAAACACCAAGTAAAGTAAGGATAGAGAGTTATATATTGTGTAGAAATTATATTAGTAATATCTAAACTTGAAATGCGTTTTTTCATAAAAAATTTCGATTTATAATTTTCATTAAGTACTGTAATAGTTAAATATATAAACATTTAATATATATATATCAATAAATTAATAAATATTGTTACAAAACAATTTCAATTAGATATTTGATTAATATTTTATAATGAAAGATATAAGAAAAGTGCCAAACTTGTAATCTTGAAAGATAATAAGAGAATATAACATCTCAATCGATAGATAGATTTTCGATTAAGATTGAGTGTCTAGAAATATCTAATTCTGCTCATATAGTATTGTCTATATCACAGATAATAAATAGATATTAAAGTAATGCTAATGAATTTTTAAATCCCTACATATACTTTATTGATCAAAATAAAATATATACCATTTTGTGATAGTAAATAAAAATTTATTACACCATTTTAAATTCAGTCATTTCAATTGTTTACATCCCCAATCAATAAATAATAACACTTCTTACAAATTCCTAAAATTAAACACTAGTGGGCATATTTTTAGTGGATAAAAACAAAGTTGAGAGAGAGAGAGAGAGAGAGAGAGAGAGAGAGAGAGATTTCTTGGCAAGTATTGTAAGCCTAATGAAAATATATGGAAGTGTAATGCAAATTATACACTAGAAGAAACAGTCATTGATATATTATTAAGCACTATAGGTTTGGTCAAACGATTATTTCGTTTTCGTGTGTTGCGTGGAATAATAATTACATTGTTGAAGACAATACTTGTTATTATAGTCTGCACTGCATTAATGCTCGTGCAGATAGATATACATTCATTTTAAAAGTGGCAAAAAGTGGCATTCGTTCACTTACAAACTTAGTGAACATACAACTATATATTCGTCTCTCTCTTTCAAATAGAGTTAGCCATTGCGTGCATCTATTGGTTTTATTGTATGTATTCGTTGTCACTTCTCTTATGTTAGGCTGTCATTAGTGAATGTGATGCACTTCCCTTTGCAAATACTAATACTAATAATAATAATGGGCATCTTATGCATGAGTAGCTGATGTGACGAAAAATAAAATGCTTTTACAATATGATAGCATCTAATGTGATACTATCGAAGAAACTAATGTAAAAAGAAAGGCAACGAAAGCAGTTAACGATATAAATTATCGCACGTTCACAAAGAATCATGAAATGCACAAAAGACATCAATAATAATAGTATACATTAATATAATTCTTATTAAAATGGTAGGGTTAGTAGATTTAGAGCAGCGATCCGTTTCAAATCGCTGAGTATATCATATCGTATGTGCAATAGTATATCATATCATATTTAATATGCAAACTATTCATACTCAGTCGTCAGTTTCAGTCTATATCTATACCGCTATATTCACTATTTTCTAATTATATAACAATATAGTGAAAAAGGGGATTCGAGATAAAAAGTTGACAAACAAACTACTGATTATAAAATAAACTTTCATTATCTATTGAAAATAAAACTTTTGAAAATAATTAAAGTAAAATAAAAATGGAAAACTTTTGATATGATATGAATAAAAATATTTTGTTACAGTTTAATGTATTTGAACGAAAAGAACATAACATATCGATTGGTGCGATATTGTGATGTGCAAACATCAACACAAAACTAATATAAATTTCAAAATTTTTCTTTGTGTCACGTCTTCTTATATGGTATGTATAGTGTGTCTGTTATTGATTCAATTTTGATTTTATTAATAAATTTAAACTAAATATTTTTATTAAAAAGATATATTAATTGTTAAAATCATACTTATTTCCAATAAGCGATTTTAAAATGCCAAATGAAAACAATGCCTCTTAATGGACATAAGTACGGTTAAAACCACTCAATAAAATTAAATATGTACTGCGAACTTGTTTAAGAGGTGTTTAAGGTGGCTTTTTTTAATAGTGAAATCAACTAAAATTTTATTTGAACAGGTAAGTTGCGCTAAATAAAAATGAAGACTACAAACTAAAATTGAGTTTAGCTGCAAGCGATATTGTGGTTATTGACCGCAATAGTATATTTAGTTATTATTAAACAATAACAAAATTATATATATCAAAATTTCTAATCATTATTAAATAACCAAGTTTGAAAATTTATTAAAAAATTAAAATCTCTTGGTAAACTTCAGGCTCAAAATAACTTAAGTATAAGTCGTTAATTTAAATAAATGGTGTTCTAGACTTAGGAGATTCCCTCTGGTTTTACCAAAATTTTGGGTGGGATTTAAAAAAAACCCTCACTGAAACACATTAAACAGTAGTTGAATCTGCTTGGGAGGTAAGCTAGTTAAACGAAGTTGAAGCGAGCCTATTGCCATTATAACTATTAAACTATAATGTACAGTAGTTAAACAAAACAGTATAGAGTACTGTACTGCTAAATAAAAAAATCGAATTAAATATTTTGATTTTGAAAATACCTTAAAAATCAATAAAAACAATATATTTAATGACCAAACGCTAAGAATTTCATTAAGAGATTCAGGTAAAGATTAACTATTAATGATTGAATCGGAATAGAGCTTAAAACAAAGTTTGTCGCTTTAAGGGATTCTAATCATTAAGAATAAAAGGAAAGAATAGGTTCACAAAGCAAACGTATACACTAATGTATTGGCTCCCACTGCAAGTTCTGGTCATTAGCAAAAGAAAATAATTAGCGCGTACTGCTAGAAAACAGGAGCACAAAAGTGTCATTAAGCTTTGCTTAGAGTCCAATGCATTGCCATGCATCGCATTGCATCCCATTTTACTATTCTATAACATTCTAAATGATTGAATCAACTAATAGTAAGTAACCTAACGTAAGTAACGTAAGTCACTTATGCAATTACTGTTGCAACACTATATAACAGTCTGCATACATACTGTAGTGTACACATAGTGCTACTCTCTCTCTCTCTCTCTCTCTCTCTCTCTCTCTCTCTCTCTCTCTATCTATCTATCTAACCGTTACTGTTCTTACTCATCAATAAGTGAGAAATAAGAAACTCTAATGCAAATCATTTATTATTATCACAAACTTCTAAATTAATTTGTCGTCAAATAAGTTCCAAATATATTGCAAATGTGTATATTTATATATATAAGAAAAAAATAAAAAACAATATTCTACTTTGAATGATTTTCTTTCATATTCTTAATTACTAAACGTAATACGGGATAAACTATTCTAAAAGGATAAAAACATATAATAAGGCGCGGAGGAGTATGAATGAAAGTAATTTTAAACGATAAGAAATTAAGAATTGCATGAGAAAGTTGAGAGGAGAGAGAGAGAGAGAGAGAGAGAGAGCTCAGTTGGTGGCTGATGACAATCCGTTAGTAAACAATAGGATGGCTCTAAAGATGGTTCGAAACCTTTTTAATGGGTTTAAGACCAAAACACACATACACTTTAAGATTTCTCCGCAGTTGGAAAGAAAGCTTAATATTTTTATATAACCGTAACGGAAAAGCATAACAGTAGAAAATGATGATGAGCTTTCATACATTGCATGCTATTCTTTTGGGTTTGTGGATGCATTTAGATCAATGCCAAAGCCTCATCACCATCATATCAATAGGGGGTATACCATATATGCAATCGCATCTACCATAATAAAACCGACAAAAATAATAAAGTATTATTATCTTTATCATTCTCTCTTGATTTTATCTCTCATATACATTTTCTTTTCCAATTCTATCTGAAACGTATCAACTTAATGGTCTCGCAATTAATTTATATGATAAAAATCGTTGGGTAATTTCAATAACTCACATATTCTAAAAATTTTAAAGTCCACATCGAAAAGAGTCTAATTTTTATTTCTTTTTGACATGAAAATTATTATAGTTAGATAATACGAATTTCTAAAATTATTATTTTTAAAATTCATTTCTATGTTATTAATAAACTTTAAACTTAAAAAATAATACTTCACTATCAGAATTTTATCAGAATCAAATCGAATCAGAATTTTAATCAACAGTAAATTATTTTCTTAATATAAATTCCTTTCTATAGTTATTGTTTGTAATTTTGATATATTACTGATAATGAAAGATAAAATATAATTAAAAATAGATAATACGCAATAAGTCGCGATTCTTTAATAATTATTATTTTAAAAAATTTCATTATACATATCACTAATCCATACTTAAAACCAAACAAAAATAGGTAATTAAGGCTTTATTGAGAAATTCTCATATTATACCGGTAATAATGATGATAAGCTTTAGTCTCAAACATAAACATGAAATGAGACGCAATGAGTTGAGCTTAAAGAGAAGACATCTATGAACGGGCACTAATGAAAGTGAGATACAATTGCAAGTCGTCCATAACTAGCAGATTAGAAGAAACCCTTTTTTCCCCGTTTTGTGAAAAGCATCTAATATAACAACATCTAAACAGATACAAGCATTGGAATTTAGGTCTATTGCAATTAAGCGCGAATAGCGAACTGTACGGCACTAACTCTCTATGGCAACAGACTTGTGATATTAGAAGAGAAGAGATGCAGAGATGCAACTGCTTTCCTAACTAAATACTGTAAATTAGGTTTGCAATGCGTGTTCAAGCAATACCATTATTACATTCTCAGCATTCACCTTATGTTCGCTACTAAACAACAAGCACTGCATTATACAAAAAACAAAAACATTTGCAAACCTTTTCCAGTTAATTATTATCATTTTTTAAAGCTACTTATTTGATATGAATACTGTTCACTGAAGATGTGATGCCATCATAGTAGCAACAATAAGCATATGCCAATCAATTAAATATTTATATATAAAAGCTATTTAATTGGCAGAAATCGATGATAAATACGACTTAAACCGTAAATAATTTAATGAAATACCAACAGCAGTATTAAAAACCACGAATGCTTACCTAAAATAAACAGAGAAAAAATTGTGTTTTAGTGTATTAGTTTAAATAATTTGTGTCATCAAATATAAATGGTAAATAAAATTTTATTCATTTCAACAGAGGGTGGAGTATAATGCATTGTCATAACTGAATGAGAGGAACTTATAAAATAAATGTAAGGCCAACTGTAAGGACAGTAATTTCCGCATCGCATCGCGAATAAGCAAATTTCTTGTTTAGCATATCTTCTTCATAAATGCTCTCAACATACATATATTATACGGGATGTGAATCAGTAATTATGCACGTAATACTGCTTTGTAGAGGAAAAAGCGAAAGAGAATGAGAGAATAAGAGAATAGAAAATGAGAATGAATGTGAAAGAAGAGAAGCTATGAAAAACACTAAAGTTTGAGTGAATCAAAGAGAGAGCGAGCGAGAAAGAGAGAGAGAGAGTGAGTGAGAGTGAGAGCCCTATGGAGACATAACTGCGAGTATTACACAACCACATTGAATATGGAAATTATTTGAATAAATAGAAAAGCCATAGTTGGCAAAGCACTAGCAATAGATGGGAATAGTGATGATGAGGTTCGGGCTCAAGAGGCTCTGGCTGGAACCCCGAACCTGAGTCTGAACCTCTCTAAAAATTAGAGCCTAAACATGAACCCGAACCTCCTACCAGGAACCCGAGCCTGAACCTCTAGAACTCTATTACAATTTTTCAGTATTAAATTTTGTAATTGAATGTTTGGACAGTAAAATAAAAATTTACAAAATATTATTATATTGTTATAAAAATTTTTATAACGAAAAAATTTTGTAAAAATGACATTTTACTGAAATTGCATACAAAAATAGTTGCAAAAGCTATCAGAATCTTCATTGGACCTCATGTGAAGGTTCATAGAGGTTCACGTGTAGAACCTGAACCTCGAACCTGAGGTTCAGGCTCTCAGATGTTAAAACCTCGATCCTTAACCTCTTTGAAAAAAATAGAACTTAAACCCGAGTCCGAGCCGGAGGTTCGCGTTCAGGCTCAGGTTCCAGATGTTCAGAGGCTCAAAACCATCATCACTAGATGGGACACACACACACACATATATATATATAGAGAGAGAGATGAGATATACGGTGCATCACTACTACTTCTACTACTACTACGGCAATGAATGCTCTTTTTTATCCATAGCATTACATACACGCCTGAATAACATTAGCGTAAAGAGTGGAGAATAGGAATCGCAGCTCCATTATAAAACAACATTTACGTTCAAACAGTTATATTGGCTATACTCTATGCAAATATATTAATGTAAACAGGAGAAAGGCTTTTAGTTTTACGTATGAATGCACATAACGCCAACTCGAACGACACATCACATCTCGTGTGATGCTGTCTTTTTGTGGCGTTGTGTGGCATGTCGACAATCATTTGGTTCAAATGTAACGCGTTTTTCTTTATTTCCCAATACAATACACTTTATGCTAATAAGGATTTGAAGATGTGTTAACTGTAATGTATGTCACTATTTGTTTTCTGTCTGAATTAAACAAACAATTATTCGCTAAAATAATTAAAGGAAAATCATATCTATTTTTCTAAATTAACCAAATGTTTTTTTAAAATTAACTATTGTGTAGATTTTGTAGATTTTGATAAATGCTGAGAATTTTCGTCTTACTTTTACTATTATGTTAACTAAATATATATTAAGTTAATTCAGTAAAGATAAGTTATGCTTTAAATCGAATTTCTTCAGTTTATTTCTAAACAAAAAATAGAAGATATAAACTAATAAATTTAAGAAAAATCGGTGAACTTTTAGATATTCTTAGTAAATTAATAGTAATTTTAACATTAAAAATGCAAACATAATCCAATTTCATGATATTAAAATGATATAAATTCTTTATATATATTATATATATTATCTCAATATGTAAAAATTCATTTAGAGATTCATCAGTAATGATGTGAAAACTGTTTCTCATTTTTTGTAACAAAAGCAAAATATTTTCTTAAAACCAGCTCAGAACAAACCAAACAGCTCTAAAAACAATTAAAGTGGGAGAAGGACAGAGAGAGGGCAGGACATGCACACATCGTTTGCAACTTCTATTTTTTCAATAACAATTACCATCTTTTAAATAAACTTTTAAACAAAATTTAATAAATTTATAGTAATCGCGATCAAACACAAGTTCTATTTCATTTGACTTAATTTTATTTCATAATAAAAATCTGCTCGAAGTTAGTTAAGTTTTCGCGCAAAACTTTTCGTGATTAAGTTAGAATAAGACATGATAACAGTCTGAACTACTGCTCAATTGCTCAATTAGTACTGCCTGTTAAAATGGACACACATTTTTCAACGCAACCACTCTTTAAATGGATACAACTTGTAATTAATCATCTAAAATGATACAATAATACTATTGCTGCTAAGTTTTCCTTTTTTCTTTTGTCACTTCATTAGTACTGAAATAAAAAACTAAAGATAAAAAGAAGCACTGATTTCTGTCGTCTTAATGCAAAAGTCGTAATAAAACAATTACAATAAAAGTAAACCGTTAGGTATTAACAATAATAGCGCTATTATCTAAATGTATTGGCACTTAACAGTTTACTACTATATAACTTTGGTTGTATGTGTTATATGCGGTGTACAGTATATTATATAACAAAAAGTGAACTGCAATTTTATGTAATAGTTGTTGTTTTCAATACAGTTTTCTTCTATTAGAACTAAACAAATATTAAGCTAAAATATAATGATCTAGTTTTTTAAAAATATGCCAATAAAATTGTCATTCAAATTTAATCGCTAATTTTATTTCTAAGATAATAATAATTATTTTAATTGTGAATTTAAAATATAATCATTAAATGCATTATGATATTAAGAGATACTCGTCAATATTTATCGCGAAAAAACTTTTTTTTAAAAAATACTTTGAATAATATTTCAATTAAAAAATGATAAAACAAAAACAAAAGATTATAATCAAATAAATTATAATTGATTAGAATATATTTAATGATATATATATATATATAAAACTAAAAATAACAGACAAACACATAATGACATTTTACATATTTAATATCGTTGGTTACGTATAAAAAAAAAGCTGATTATGTTCACTCATGCATTTCAAAATATGAGTATAAAAGTGCTGCAATTTAGTGTTTGCTACAAACATTGAGAAAATTCAAAAATTCATGCGTTTTACGCTTTAATTCTTTTCATAAAGAAGTGTATAAGTTTAGTCTGCTTTTCTCAACGTTTCAGTATTCCTTTTATGATACTATTATATAAACTAAATTTCTCTCTCTCCTCTCCTCACACACACACACACACACACACACACTCTCTCTCTCTCTCTCTCCTTTCCTTCTCGTTTCACTCACTCTCAACTAATGGCTTATTGATCACTATGCAAAAGAGACGAAAAAAATTGGACAACACATCCATAAAATATATAATAATAACATGTTGATTAAACTTTTATAACCGATTATAACGTTTTTTCTATATGTAAAATACCTAAAAGACAGCGTAAACCTAGCAATATA
>JAQIVF010002176.1:0-11661 GCA_034698365.1 Steganacarus magnus | reverse complement strand
ACCAGGAATAACAGCGATTTTAGTTTCGCAATTATTTTGTAAATAATTGTCATTAACAATGGGACCATTGGAAGAATAAAATACAATTAGTGATTTATTAGATTTGAATAAATGCGGTCTTTCCTAGTCGCATTACCCACAATGAGCAGACCTAATTACTCACCATTACTGCAAAAATAGATCCAGACTAAGATGCAGGTAAAATTCAGTCAGTTTAATAGATTTTTGGCGGATATTATCTATTTTTAAAATTAATCTTGACTCAAGCTAGAATTTCCATTACAACTGTAAAGCAGATATAATCATAGCTTGTGCCATTTACAAGTATTTTTTAGATTTTTCCTATCTCATTATAAATGACATTTTCTTATATTTAAAACTGATTCTCTTTGTCGCTCAAATTGACTTTCTAGAAATTTTAATTTTAGTTTATATCTAAATTACTAAGTTTCACTTCAATTTTAATCCAATCTAAGTTTTAAAATAAAACATGTACACGTAGCTCCACATAAAAGTAGACCCAATATTGTTAGCAATAGTATTTGCATTACTAACATAAGAAAAACGTGCTTCACAAACAAAAATTATGACTTGAAATGTTTATTATCTCTATCTTACCACCATTTGTCATTCTTGGAGATAACCACCGAAGTGCTTAAGAATAATGTCATTCGATTCCTTTAATTAAGAGTTTTCCAACGATATATATATATTGTGGATTGTTCTAATTGATCCGAACCGGATTAGATTTAATTTAATTGGAACTCATGTTAATATATATATCGTTGGAAAGCTCTTAATTAAAGGAATGTTTTACATGAATGTTTTTAAATGTTCTATGGATAAGTTGCAATTTTTATGTGCGGCACTTGGAACTGTTGATATTGTAATAGTGCCGCATAAGAGATAGTACTAATTAATTTTATTGATTTATTTATTTGAAAATAGTAATTAATGTTAATCAGTTTGACGTTTGTTTATTTAAAATTTATCAAAATAACTTTAAATTTTCAAAATTTATTAATCAATGTCACATCTAAAACATGCGACATTCTAATGTACTCATATATAAAGTAATACTGCGTAAAATAAAATTATTGAATGTTTAGCCGTAATGCTGTGTTTGCAGATTAAATTATCAAAATTATCATTAAATAATCTTATGCTTCTAAAAGCCAGAATTCGATAACAAATTAAACCCGAAGAAGTTACTGAACAAACTGCAAAAAGATTGTAATTTGGCCGCAATGGAGTCAGAACTGAATGTGAGAGCGAGTTTGTGAAAGACGGCGCGCGTTCGCGTGACAATATGTATACCATTTGATATAATTTATTATCGGATGTCACGTGAGAGCTTCAGGTGTTACAGGCATCTCATCAATTTTGTTTAAAAACTTAATAATGGAAATAAAATAAAGTTTACCTCTAATATATCAACTTTCTTTTCTATAACAGTTTTACAGTAGCATTACATCCATTTTGATTAAGTTTAACCGCATTTAACTGATCTATGTTTGATGTCTTAAATTTTTTTACTTTATTTAAAACCTTATCATTATTTTCACTTTCAGTTTCGGTAATCTTACTTACAAAAGATGGAATACAATCCTTTGTTGTCACAGTTTTGAAAGTTTTATGATTGTGTTAATTAACTTTCAAAGCATTCTCAAAGTAATTTTCAAAAAATTAAGTGAGTAAAATAAGTTTATTAAAATTTATACCTTACTTGCTATGGCGTGTAAAGTGAGTTTTGGGCAAAAATTCCTCCCAAACTCACTGGCGAGTAATACGAGGCAATACGTTAATTAAAATTTTTCAATTCGCGAGTGAGATGAGAATATACTGACTTCAATAAATCTGCGATCGTGAGTAAGACCCGATTTTTTAGTTGTTTAAATTTCCTTAAACTTGAGTAGGATTGCCTCCACTGAAAGTCCCCGACTTTGATACATCACTACTGGAGTTTTACCACAAATCATATGAGGAATAACTCAAGAGTTAGTTGCACACCAACAACAAAAACATTACATCAGTATTAATCACACCGAAAAGATGCAAAAGAAAAATTTGAGGGCACGTTCCACTTCGAAACAATATAAACTGTTAATCATAACAATTCATTATAAGTCATATTTTTTATTGAATGAATTGTAAATGGGAATCGATATAAATTGTATACCAATATTGCATCTACAATTTATTGAGAAAACTTAACATTTAAGGAACAGAACGAACAAAATGATAGAAATTGAAATTTGAATCAACAAATTGAGTCGAACGCACTCAATAATATACTTATTATTTAAATTTCAACTATTGATAAAATAATAGGAAAAATTGATAAAAATATAATTACTTTTATGACTCTCTTCACGCAAGAATTTAAACATTTTCTTATATAAATTCAATAAGTTGTGATAATTTTAAAAATTACTTTTAACTTACTTCTTAAAAATTTTTCTTTTTAAAAAATAGCTTTTAAGCCCAAAACACTATCATTTGAAAACTGTTAATGCGTTTTCTAAAATTTAGACACTAAATATTAACTTAACAAAAACGTATTATATATAATGGTATGATATAATCTGTTTTAACTTTAAGTTTATAGCATAAATTTGAACACAACTCAAGTTTAGTAATTTAGTCATTCAAGTGCATACAAGATCTGAAATGGATGTTTTAGTAGTGTTCGAATGCAATTAAGATTAAATGTTATTTTAATGCGGATCGCAATCTCTTAATTGGAAACTTATGATCGATAATACAAATTCTAAACAAATGTTTATCATTAAATTTAGTTTACATTTCAATATGTTTATATCACTTATCGTATAAATACATAATTTATATGAGGTAATACTGAAATTATACAAATGTAAATTGTTTGGCCTATTATACAATTTAAATTAATTAATTAAAACAACTAAATAATGTAAAATATTTAAAAAAAGAATAACAGAAAAAAATAGATAAAATACGAAATAAATGGAAATACTGTATTACATATTACTTTGTTGCACTCAAAAAGTGAGAATGGATTGTTGACGATTATTGAAGAGATCGGCGATGATGTGATGCCAGGGCAGTGTAATGTATGTGATATAGGCGTGCAGTGAAGGCGAAGACGCGCGCTTATTCTCCTTCCAGAAGTGGTACGACTGGCTAAAGCCACGCATTGTCCACATACTGCTATAGGATGTGTCATTCAATTCATCCCTGAAATCTCCGGCTTCGATCTCATTAATAACGTTACACAATGAATTAATACAGTCGTTTTCGGTGGCAGATTTCTTAACCCTCCTCTCGCTCCAACTTATCTCATTTTTCAAATTATTACTTCCTTCAGACATCCTTCTTTGGGCGTAACAGTCCTCCTGCTCATTATGGGATGCGGCACATGAAAACAATGTGGCTATATTTTGGTCTGCTATTACCTCCAATTGGTCATCCATATCAAAACTAGTGAATGAAAATCCAGGATCGGAAGTGGGTGTTTCGCAATTCGCGCCTTTTTGCTTCGCAACTGCCATTTCTGCAAATCCTTTATCGTTTGGACCCTTCATTCTGACGAATTCAATTCTTTGCTGTCCTTGGAAATAAGATCTCGGCGTTTTGCGGCAAAAACGCGATAAGAGACTCGATCTCGCGTCATAAACTCTCTTAAGTGCTTGATATTGAATACAACCGAGAAATATAACGCCTTGCGTTTCGCCGCAACGATCTTTGGCTAACAACTCAACGCATATCATTTCGCCATCTCTCACCAAAATTTCAGATAATAAATCTTCGTAGCTATCAATAGTAAAAAATATGTTTGGATAAGACATCTGTTCGTTGTCTCCTTTACAGTCCATAGATCTATAACTTGGCGAAGCAAACACTTTTTGGGTATGCTTTTTGAGTATTTGTATTTCTTTATAACCGGTTCGCGTACACACAGCACACGTCACACTGTACTCGAATTTATGCATTATTACGTTTAGATATAGCGTCTCTTCCCAATCGATTTGAGTGTCACCGATCGGCAACTTTTTTGAGTCATTTCGAAATACATCTATGAATGTGTCGTATAGTTTCGACACATGACGAGTTTCTTTCTTTGGCTGTTTTCGTACGAAAAATAGCATGTCATCTTGCGATACGTCTTTCGCAGTTACGAAGTGTCGTATAAGCATATCTGTCCAAAATTTAGTGGCAGACACCATAACAAATCCTGGTTCATCGCAACACGTTCTCAATTGTCGCGATTGATGCCAATTTATATCATCGATCAAATCAAGAAACGAGTACATTACAACTATAAATATGTCAATATTTCAATCAAACAACTCGAACACATTATTTTAAATCACAAAACAATATAAGATGAGCGAATGAAACCAACAAAATGGAGCAATTCATTACATCTAGTATTTTAAAATAATGTAATATTATTACTAAAATGTTACATTTAAATGATACTGTTGTAAAATCAATTAATTCAATGTAGAGATTGAAATTGTGACCAAAACTACAATTGAATGGCAATCAATTTTAAAGTTAGGTTACAATTGGAGTGAAAATTTTATTTGAGAATAGAATGAAAGTTTTAAATAGAGTTAAAAATGTTTATAGACGTGGAAATTTCGCAAAATTTCGTAAGATTTATGTTTTGTTACTGAGGGCCAAATATAATTTTTATGAAGTTAATCAAAAGATAATAATCTCAAAACTGATAAATAAATTTTGGACTGGAGTTATAAAGAACCTAAAATGGAGTTAATTGGAAGACAAACAAATATTTGAGATGAGTTCAATAAAATTAGTGCGAATGCTTATGGAGTGGTGTTTACGTAAAATTTTGTTCTTTTCAAACTCTAATTCAATTTTTGATGAATACTAACTTATTAATGATTATAATTATACCTCAGCTTTGGAATCATTTTTAGTGCCATTAAGAGTACTTCGGATACGATAATAGTACTTAATATTCACTGAACAAACCGGTTTCAAAAATTTCCGCTTTCATTTTGGTTTTTTAACTTAAAACTTTTTAACCAAATATTTAACTATAAAAATTTATTTATATTTTATTTTTGATTTAATGCTTATTTTTTATATCACTTACCAGTTAAACTGTACTAAATTACTGCATACAATAATACTATATTATTAATACCGATATGTTTGCTTAATGTGGTCAAAATTGATGATTACATTGTAATTATTAAATTTAAATGCCAACAAATAATAAATGATCACACAATTTGAAAAAAACATATGTTATTCAGTTATTACGACAAACGTTATAACGGGTTTGTATCAAAGCGGTCGTATTAGCCATTACGTAAATAGTCTAGACTTTAGAAATGCCCTAAAAATGGAGCATATATTATGCATGTAACATATGTGCATACTGTTGCACACAATCTGCTCTTTATTTATGCTTATTAACTTATAAGTTTACTTTAATAAGGGACTCATTTTATTTTAAATCATTTTGAATTTAAAACACGGTGAATAATAGATTATTATAGATTGATTAAATAGCATAATATATTATATATTAATAGACATGTTTTGTTGGTAACAATTTCGATCTTGCAATTAATTTACATGGATTGGGCGTTCGAACGCAATCAATTGCATAGAAAGAAAATTTCGGTCATAATTTTAAAATCTGAAGTTTTTATAAACGAGAAATTATCCCATTTGTAATAAATATAAATTATGAAAATTCGTAATTTCCCACTCACTACTATTATGTTCAGTTATAAAAATGTAAAAAAGGCCCTAAAATCTAGAGTGGTTTTAATTTGCAAAATATGGAAATCAGTTGGTAAAGTTACGTTTAAAATTACATTATAAAATCATTCCTGGATTTGAAAAGCTGTAAATTAAAGAAACTTTTTAAGATTTAATAGTTTTTAATTTGAATTCATTTATTTTTAAAATCTTAATTAATAATTTATTCAATTTTAATATTCTATACAAATTTCTAAATTATAAGCTTATATAACTTTTTGCGCATAATTGAATTAAACGCATTAATGCACAGTTGAAGTGGACATAGTTGTAGTGAAAGAGTTGTGAATTAAGTTTTAAATGCAATAACAATCTTTATATATTTAATAATTATATTTTCCGATATTCTAATAGTTTTTTTAAAATCATTAATATACTGTACACAATATTTTGACTTCTTTTTTTCTACAATTGTTTAAAATTTTTTAATAAAATAAAACATCTAAACGAAAATAATTAACTGATGAGCTTATTAACCAAACGTTATGAGCAAAAAAACGTTTTATGTACATTGGTTTGGTTGACACGATTTACGGGTACAGTACTAGTGAATAATGAATTGAAATATAAATTGCACACTAAAAGAGTAATACTACGATGTGGTCATTTTAGATGGCGGCAAATGTCCGACATCGCCAAATGTATATACAATTACTCTACCACTGGGTCTGATAGCGATCCACGTTAAACTGCAATTGTGTAACGAAAATCGCAGCCACGCGTCGGCGGGAAACTGTAGCGCACGACACATGAAATAACGAATCACGTTTGCGTGACAAACTAATATCTCGTAACTATCTTTCTCTTGTGTCGCGTCTGCTCTGTGAAAATATTTACGAAATGCTGCCTCAATTCTTGCCCCGTCTACGAAGAACTGCTATTCAATTATAATAAATATAATTAAAGTCATCCAAAATTTATAATTAAATCAAACGAGAAAATGGTCGAACCTTAGCATCTGGTCTCCAATGCATTACTGGGGGGTCAGGCGCTACTGGCGAGCCTTCGCGAATAAAATCACAGCTGTCCACCGGTAAATTAGGTAAGTATTTACTAATTATAGATGCCGTTTGTGTGGCTCTTGTCATCTATCAAATAAATAAACAATAAATATATGTTATATAATTCTACCGCAATAGTTAGACGCATTTTCGAAAGAAATATTTTAATTTGAGAATAGATACAATGTGCTTAACAGCAAATTATAATGTAAGAGAAACTGCATAATCATAAAAACTCTTAAGCTTAAGAGAATAAAGTAAAATAATTATAAATAAAAATAAATCGTATAGTAACTTATTATCTAGTTTTTAAATGTTTAAAGATAAAAGTAATCCTTATAATATTTGATTACTACAATAGGAATGTCAAGTAAATTATACCCACATTTTGCATATTTTTACATATATTAAATTAATAAATTTCAGAATATTAAAAATTATCTAGATTTCAATTTTTATGATAAAATTTCAAATGTATTCTAAATTAAAAATATATTGTCTAATATTTTTAAACCCAAAATATATTTTCTTCCCGTTTTCTTCCGCTCGTAAATCGAAGTTTTTACTTGTGAAAGTTCACACATTTACTGATTGATCAGAAAGTACCGTAAACTTTGAATTCAAGTAAAATCCAAAAAATACATGGATCACTAGATAAATTTATATCATAATTAATCTCATTTACGTAATATAAATCCTTGATTTATCTGTGAATAAATTATTACAAAAAAAGATACGTAAAATTATTTTAGATTAATAATTATTCAAATATCTTCGTAGCGTTTTATAAATTTAAAACTAAATAACAGATTTAATTAGATTATCATAAAAACGTGAAATGCAAGCTTAAACTTAAAAAGATAATTAGTTGCAATAACGGTACAAAAGTGCATGTTTTTATGAACAGATAACATGTTGTTTGGTTGATAAAAATAAAATTTCGTTTACTATAAAGAGATAATGTAAAGTAATTAAAAAGCGGTATGAAAGCGTACCGTTGATTGCACAATACGAGTGTAGGGCAGAGATAACTCTTTGAGACGAAGGCCGACATGATTGGCCTGCTCTTTGCCCAGTGGTGTCAAAAGTCTTAACTCATCACTTTCACCATTCATGTGGTACTGTCCGTGTCGAACGAGGATCAAGTGTCTGGTGGCCACCGACTTAGCTCTCTCTAATTTTTCGTTATAACTATTTTGCTCTCTCTCAGTGATGATTCCCTGACGAAACGAGCCCTTAATGGGCTTCACTAAGCTTTGTGGCTCGCGTTTGTCCCAATTATAATCCCATTTCGCTGATATATACGAAGGATTATGGAAATTATCGTTTAAGTGATTATGCAGAGCAGTGGCAGCGCGAGCTTTCAGACTATCAATGTTACTGTAAGAGCTCAATATGACGGCAGCGGCCGCACCACAAGACGCCAGACCTGCCGCTAATAATAACTTTTTAGTTCCTCTAAGAAAAGACATTTGCCAAGCGTTTCATATATAAAATTATATATTTCGGTCAATACTAATTAATATATGATTGCGCATCACTACAAGTATTAATATATCCACACATGTATTTCTGTAACTAGAAATTATATTTACTAGTAAACAAAATTATTATTTTTTTCTATATAATAAATTTTCGGATAGATTCACACTAAATCACACTACACTATAGTAATAGCAAATTGAAACTACGGAAGCATTGATGTTTTACTGAAACATTACATCAAATATAGAGTAATTCATACAGAACTTACGTTCAATAATTGAACCACAATTTTTGCATAAAACCGAACATATCTAATCAGTAGTATTTACTACGCCACTACAAATTGCGTCAAATTTATTTGATTATTTTTTAGAAAATATGCGCGACGTCAGAATTTAGCAAAAATGAGTACGACATTTTTTAAAAAAAAATTTATAGTAGTTCGAATTATTCACTCAAAGCCTATTATCGCGAAAGTAAAAATAAATTATCCCTTCAGGTCTTATGTAGTATAAACAAAAAAGATTATCAATAAAATTTCTAAATTTTTATTTTTAATTTGTGTGTTGTTAATGCTTTTTTGAAATCAAGTCAATGTTATTAAAAAATAAATTGAGCTTATATTGATTTTACCGTAGTTTTAAAATATGCAAAATTCTACTTTGCTCTGAAGAAAAGAGTTTATTTGATTATCTATCTGTTATTAGAGCTCAAAATTAAAATTATTCTATAAATAAATGTACTTACAAAAACCTTTATACTTTGTAAAATGTAAACAATAAGTCATATTTATAACTTTTAATAATAGTATTTAACTCAAATGATTATAGAGAAAAATATGTTATGCAAATTAATAATCATTTTTTAGTAATTAACTTTGAACTTAATTTAATTATCTTCTCAATTACTCAAGTTTACTTGTGATCAAATTTAGATCTTTAAAATGGATTTATAAATTAATATACAACATACTTAATCGTATAAGTAGTCTTTTCTGACTAATAAATTTCATACCTAAATAAATAAATTTTTCATTGACCATTGATGGATTAGGTGCTCCGATATTTTGTTCCTCAAAATTCATTGGATTTAAGTTAAATTTTTTCCCAATTAGGCTTCAAAAATTTATCGTATTTTACGAAAATTTTAAAAATCTTAAATTTTTTGTGTGGATTTTCCACAAGTTTTCCAGATTTTCTAGATTAAAATATTCTCTTTTAACTCACCAATGGAAACGGTTTCGTATCGCATAATAAGAATATTGAAAATTTTTATTATATGATTATAAATTTAGCATTTTTGAAAATTCATAAATTGGTATAATTTTTAATTTTTTAAATAAAATCTCAAGTAAATAATTAATGTTCAATTTTAAAAAGTTTCTGAAATTATTTTTTTTTGGAAAAAACTTAATCCTCATATTTGACTAAATTTAACCTTTGCAGTAAAAATGGGATTTATTTGATTTTTTGCTTAACTTTTTTGAAATTTTATGTAAATAATTATTTTTTATGCCAGTTTTAAAAATTTACTTTCAAAAAGTATATTTTTAAATTTCTATACACGTATATATACAATTGACAATTGAAAATAACTTAATTCAAACAAAACATTAAAATCAAATATTTAGTAGTAAACAATGAAATTATTTGACATATTTGGAACCAAAAAAGTGAAAGTAGATATTGATATCACTTATGTGCTCAACTTAACAATTTCCGTATATAAGCGTACATAATATGATATATTAGTAATACGTATTAAATGTATAGATTCATAATTTGCAAGTTTTTCAGTGTAAAATGTCATTTTAAATGTCATGATTCGCCAAACTTTTAACTGTTATTGTGATTCAAAAGAAATGTAAGGCAAACATGAATAGATTCAGTAAAGTATTAAACATTTAGCGCAACAAATGGCAAAACAACTGATGCGTAACAGTCAAGACATTTGCGCCGATTGTGGATCAACTGGTGAGCTATTATAGCAAATATTTAATGCGATATATTAGTAATTAATGATTAACTATTGCTGTAATCAGAGCCAAATTGGGCGTCACTTAATCGCGGAATATTGATATGCGAAGAGTGCTGTTCAATACACAGGAGTTTGGGCCGTCACGTGTCTCAAGTGAAGTCTGTTAAGAAAAGTGTTTGGAGTGCAACGCAATTGCAAATGATGTACGAATTGAGCAGAACGGGTGCCAATTCGATATGGGAGCACACACTGCTCGATCCCCAAACTGGCAAAAGTGCCACTAAGAGCAAAAAGCCCACACCGAAGGATCCGTTGCATCCGAATAAGAGCGAATTCATTCGAGCTAAGCATCAAAATTTGATGTTTATTAATCGATCGACCACTAAAGAAGAATCGGAGACTGACCTCAGCGAACAATTGCATTCTAGTGTGCGGACACCTAATCTTAAGACAAGTCTTAGGTTATTAGCTGCGGGAGCCAATCCGTATGTGAACCAGTTTTGACATTTTTCACTCATACCTCATATATTACGATACAAAAATAATTATTTAGCGAACTAAAAAACCAATTGTGTTAAAATTTAGCGTACTTTTAATACCGGGAAAGTTTTTGTAAATGATAACATCATAAAATATTATTTGTTGAGTGCAAAAATATTGGTGCGAGCAAATCAATAGTGATTATCATAATTCTTTTTGACCAGTAATGTCTCGTATTAATGGGCGCAGTTGTGCTATGCTTTCTAGCATTGATCAAAATTATGCATATTTACCAATTAAAACTTTTGTATAACAGTTCTTTAAACCTATTTTGCCGAATATTTCATAAAAAATTTTCATTATTTTAATTTAATCAAATTTCGAAACACTGTTTAAAAAATAGACTCTTAAATCTGAGAAGTTTGACCGCACTTCAATCTACCGTACATACCCTATAACTCACTCATAAAGAATTCTCTAACGTATTATCGCGCAATACTCGCGCGCGAGTAAGACATTTCGGGAACCAAAAAATCCATCCTTACTCGCGCGCGCGAGTAAAGTGAAATTTTTCTAACTCACTATACTCGCGCAAAAGGTTTTTATTTATTAAAACGTCTAGATAATTGAATATAATACTATAATACTATTTTCAAAAATTCTTTTTTTAGGGTTTAACATTTTTGTCTTTGTCGCGCGCGCGAGTAAAGTGAATTTGGGGGTAAAAATTCATCCATTTTCGCCATACTCGCGCGCGAGTATTGCGTGATAATACTTTAGTTTGGATGTGTAATAGTGGGTTTTTGCCATTTAAATTTTTAAGATCCAAATCCATTTTTTTATTAACATGTAATATAAAACGGGATTATACGGAAACACGTGTTCGATGTCTTTGTAAATTTAGAATTAATGTTTTGTTTTTTACTGCTACCTA
>JAQIVF010002175.1:0-11661 GCA_034698365.1 Steganacarus magnus | reverse complement strand
CAAAGAATACTTAGGAAATAGTTAAAGATTTTGCAAAGAATTTTCACCCTTTTTATCAAAGAATTTTTAACTCCTTGTATATATCCTCAATCTTATAAAAAATAAAGGTCTTTAGTATCCTTTTCAATAGTTGGCGATATTATGTTTTATTACTTTATTTTCGTTATACAGAAATATAACACAGATCTAAGTAAAACGGATTATTAATATTCTTCACTTGTCTTCAGCATCAATGTTATGAAATAAATCGCTTTTAAAAATTTAACTTTATTGACACCTAAATATAAAAACTTAAATGAAATTATCTTCAATTTATATGACTTAAAATTCAAATATTTGTATAAAAAATGTTTAAAATTTTAAGCTCAAGATTCTAATTAAATTTCTACGTAAACTTCGTTCCTAAATCAATAACATACCAATTAATCTATTCTCTACTAAAGAAGCTTTATTTGAAAAAATGTTTGACAAACTAAAAAAAATCAAATAAAAACACTAAACTTTAAATTATAAAACTTTAGCAATGCTCGAAAACAATTAATTTTGACTCAATATTTGCGTTTCGTCTTATCATCGCTTATCAGAGAGTAGTAAAAATTTCATTTTTCATTTTTAATACGCTTTAATAAATTCAACTAATACTTGTTAAATATAATAATACGGAGCGCAAAAGTAAATGTTCCGTTTTTTTATTTGAACTCCGCATATACTGCTAATGTGAAATCACTACTAAGTAAATAATTTTTATAGCCCTTTAGCAACACAACACAAAACTAAACTAAACTAAACTAGCGTTTTGTGCAGCAGTCGACGATAAGATTAAAATAATCTTCTGCAGTATTTAAACTTAATAAACAAACAAAAAAGTTTTTCGAAAATAAAATACACATAATAATTATTTTTTTCGTATTTTAATATGAATGGATGAAAATATAAACTTACTTTATTATTGCTCGCCTTTTCTGCGACTAAAAAATCGGAATATTCATTATCGTCAACAGAGAGGTGAATATCATCACTTTTGTCATTAGCAGCGGTAGTGGATGATTGCTTATTATCATTTCCTAATAAAAGTAGTAAAAATATGAAAAAAAACTTATATTTATTTATTAATATAAATGCACACAAAAAATATTGCAATAAAAATTTGGTATTATAATCAATAGAAACGCTTTATGTGTTTGAGATCTCGAATCAAAACTCATTGGTGTTTATGGTGTCGGTTTGCGCTAACATTCGTATTTGAAAGTCAAATTAATGCCAACAATTATTAAAATAGCCGGAAAGGAAGTGTAAGCACCAGTGGAACATATCTATATATATGTATGCTCTCTATATCTATCTGTCTTGAAATCGCATTAAACGAGAGAAAAAAAATAAAAAAAAGAAATGCGATTTTGACAAGTCATTCATTTATAAAAATGATACTAAAAAAATAATATTTATTTGCAAAAAAATATTGACACCGCAGACCATTATCACTAAACCACAGGTTAAACGTATGGATGAGGAAATTGTTATTTAATGCTATTATTGACAATTATTGGAAAAAACTAGTCGTTTTAAGTTAAGTTAGTTTATTAAAAAAAAATACTATAACTGGTGTCGTGCAGCTCTAAATGCAAACAAAAAATTGTTAGATTGTTAATCTCTAAAAATATGTACATTACAATATTGACTTACTTGCGGTGTTTTGTGTGCTAAGTTTATCGAAATCTTCGGCTTTATTTCCATCTAATATAAACTTAATTTTTTGCTCCGGTATTGACTCTAACTCTTCGAGGCATAAATCTTTGAGTTGGTTGAGCGGAATATCCTTAATTCAATTCAGCGATTCATTTGAAGTAAGTTTTTTAAATTAATATTTTTTATTTTGAAAATTAGATAAAAAAAACTTTGAATTGAAATTGAAAATGATTTATCATAAATAAATACATTGATAAAACTTGTTTGAGTTATTGCTTACTTTTAGTATATCCGGTGCTAAAGATCTTAATTCTTGCGCCGAAAATATAGCGAAAAGCTGTTCAATAAACTTAATGTTATCGCCAACAAATGCTGATAAGGGTTCAATATTTTTCGTTAGATCTAACTCATCACTTGTCCAATCGCTTTTCATATACTAAAATATTGAATAAAAAAAGAAAAGCAGTTAGCAATTAGAGAGCGAAGACAAACTGAAAGGAAGTCATCAGTACATATAATATGTCATTTGAGGTCTGATGAAGATTGTTATGTGAGCTTCAATCATAAAGCATTGCAAATGACACGTATAACTTATGCCATTAAAAGCAGTATTAGTAAAACTATAGTAAGCAATGTAAGCAATAGTAAGATGCAGTCGAAGCCCATATAGCATTGTAGTTGTTTGCGAGCATACAGTACTATTGACAGCGTTGTTACGTTAAATGCTTGCCATGCTTTCTAACTTTTCGCAAAGATTACAAACAATAACATTTAGTGTATACCAGGAAAAAAAATATTAGTTATGAGGCATTTCTGTCAATTTATAAGACACAGCCTGTATGTAACTTTCTTTTAGTAATATAATTTTTGGGGCACATCTCAGTCACCGCTTGAATTGCATTTTCGCTTAATGGCTATGATCTCATAGAAGTCTTTCCAAGACATTAAACAGCTTAGATGTGTCTAATTCACACAACTAAAACTTAGATCACAACTTTTCTCTCTACTCTCCGGTCATTCAAACTTAACGCACACTATTTTTCTACACATTTAGTTTCGCAAAACAGATTCCATTAAATCATTACAAATTATTGCATTGCATTAAATTGATTTTTTAGAAACTACACTAATATGGTGTAAAAGCTTATTTATATATCGCTAAACGCGCGTATATTTATACAAACTATAAAATAATAAAATGTTACTGTACTGTACAATATTTAACATAAAAATGTATTAAAATAGGGCATAATATAATATAAAACTATTAATGTGACAATTGAAGCCATTCATTACTCTTATAAGCATAAAAGATGATAATAGTAATAACAATATTATTATACATTTACAGGCAGTGATGCATAATTTTATATTGAAATTGTGCATAAATGCTATGAATATTAGTGTAAATAGCGCTCCAAAATGAATATTCAATATAGAAAATGAATTGTCTAATAATTATATAGAATTAGATTTCTCATAAACACCATCTCTAACTAAATTCTAGTTATGCGCCCATATTAGACAAAAAACTTATTTTTTAAAAATTTTAAAATCATTTAGCGATAAAAAATTTGAAAACTTTAACAAAATTTCAATTCAGAAAAGCAACTCTTGTTTATGTTTAGTTGATTCAACGAACGCCTACACCTGAAATCTAGTACTGCATTCACAAAGTAAAGTGATTCACAACTATGAGAGGTGTATCGCTCTATTTTTTTCTGGAAATAAGTACTTATACTTATTTATAAACACTTTTATTAATTTAATGATTAAAACTGGAACGAACAAATAAATATGTTCACTTAGGATTTATCTTTTAAAAATAAACTTAACTAAATAAAGAAGAAATTATTTCACTAAAATTATAAGGAAATACAGGAAATACTCTTATGTAGAGAGACACAAGTAATAAGTTATTGTGCAAAGCTTCATAAATTGAAACTTAGCCGAGTTTTTTGTTGGTTGGATACAGATTATAAAATTAAACTTATTACTGTATATAAGTACAGATTTTAAATACTAAGAAACAATTAAAATTGACTTAAATTTTATTATTGTGTTCATTTAAAAAAACCTTGTAAATTTACTTAAATCGCTATTAAATTTATGTTGAACTTGTAGTACGTAAAGATTAAGCTGATTATCATTCTTTTTTTTGCGAAATATTTATCAATATTCTATATAAACCGCAAAAATTATTTTATCCTTAATTCAAAACTTTTGTTTAATAAGATTCAATTAAAAATATACCATTTATTAGAAGAAAATTAAAAAAAGGATCATAATCTATAATAAAATGGTAAGAAACTATGATTTATCTGTTGCTAAAACTTTTAACAAAAAAAAGTGAAGAAACTTTTAGTATAAATAGAAAAATGATTAATAATAAGAGGTGCGCTTAAAAAAAGATAAGACATTAATAATTAAACTTTTTAATTAGAAAACTTGTTCTGGCAAATTCACCCTTGAATATAATGGTAAATCATTTTTAATAATTAATATAAATTTTTACAAACAAATTCGGTAAACTATATATCGTTTGCATAACTCAGAGCAAATTAATTATAGAATGCAAAGTAAGTTTTATAATTCTCTGCCCAAATAAAACGCTCCGTTAATAAACCGCAAAATGGTTTTTGGCTTAAAGAAAAATTAAGACAAATATGAAAAATTAAGAGTCAAATAGTAAATGAGTCAAATCGATATATTTTTTGTTGCTGTGATTAATCTGAATTTTTATGAAAAATAAATAAAAAAATATTGTGTTCGTCTAATTTAATTAGAAAGTATATTTATTCTAACTTCTAATAAATACTAAATATTTGTGGCAATATATTAAGTTTAAAAAAGAAAAGTTGAAATGTTTGCCTTATTTGACACTTGAATGAATACTAAAATGAAAAATAGGCTATCAGTCAAAGATTTCCAAAACATGCACTTACAGAGCAAATAAGTAAGTGTTTAGGAGATATGTTAAAATGTTAATAAGAAGCGCTTAAAAAAGCAATTACATGTTAAAGTCATTCAGTTCAACAGTCAATAAATAAGAATCGTTTTGCCGAAGTAGAGATTCGTGTATGTTAACCACAGAAATAAATCTCTGTCGAAAAAAATTAACACAATAGATTAACACAGATATAATCGTTGAAAGTATACCTTTAAGAGCGGTTATTTTAAATTTGATTTTTTATTCAAATAATTATTTTAAAATAAAAAATATTATAAAATAAATTAAATAGAAAAATAAATTAAAATTGTATCAGTATTCCGTTGTATTTCAGAGTCGATAATTAACAAGAAAAAACTCGCTTCAATTTTTAGAGCCCCAATAAAAATATATTACAAGGTAAAGGTGTGGTTCATTGTTCGCCGAATCTTATTTTAGTGGTAAAATCAAGTAATTAATATATTTTCAGCTTATTTTAGTCAAAAATGACCAAAAGAAATTCTTAAGAGTTTTTAAAAGTGGGTTCATAAAATTAACTCATTTTGGCATTTTTAAAATTTAATTATATATCATAAATAGTTTGCAAAATTAACATTAGCGCACAAATGTAAATTTTGCACGAAAATATTCGGGCCATACAAAATTAATTTAGTTTTCGAGCACGAGTTTTCAAGCGGGCAAATATATACTCGCCTTTATTAAACTGAGATAAAAAAAAGTATTAATTCCAATATTCATAAAAAATAAATAAATATAAACAGTACTATCTAACGGTGAATAATAATAAAATTACATTAACGATAATTTTTATTTTGGCAAAATTGTTATACTCATTGCACTCATTAAACGTGCTTTAACCGATTAATTGAATTAATAAGCTTAAAAGCCGCCAATTTACCATCTAATTTCTTCTCATACACAGACGCATACGAACACAAACATAACATAGTAAACAATGATCAACAAAACTTTTACATCGACTGTCAACGTAAGCAAAAAACAACTGTTTTATATTCCTTATTTAGATTAGAAATCATTGGACGAATCAGTTGGAAATCTTTTGACTGACCTGTAGTATAAGTATCCAAACAAGGTTTACCCTTATGTTTGCAATACCGTAATATGATTTGTGCTATAATTACAATTTTACTAACTTTATAACGCAAAAAAGCAATTCAAATAATAAATACGAACGAAATGACAAAAAAAAACAATAATTAAAGGCGAGCGACAAGTTTAGCGAAAGAAGAGTTGTTTAAAAATCAATAGATAACACTATTATAGTATTCTATTAATGGTAATGAAAAATCACCTCTGATGCTGACGCTGCACCCCTCTGTGAGTGATGCCTAAGATGTGTACCATATTTTCTTAGTTTGTTGATATGGGCGGTTGTAGCCGTTGTGGCCGCAACACGAGTACTGGTGCTCATATCAGTAGTAATACGTCCTCTCTTTTTGGCGTCATCCGACGAATGAGATCGTTTCATTATTATCCGCCAAAGATTTTTTTCAACACAAACCATTCAACTTTACTTTAGCAATTATTTTCTCCTTTCAATCTTTTCTCCTAATTTTCGCGAATGCTGGCCTTTTGTTTGAGTGTGTGGTCCAATCAATCAATATAAAAGACCTATAATTTAACGAAAAAAAGAGCTGTCTGTACGGCTGTAATTGAAATAATCGCTATTGAGATATGCTATCGCAACGTATTAATGAACCATTTTATATATATGATAGATCATCAAAAATATTAGCGTCCATTTCATTTATTAAAAGAAAGCGAACTTTATTTTTCAATTGTCTTCACATTTGATTTTTTCCCGCTTTTGCCGTAAACTCGTTTTAATTATAATGCAATTAAAAACGCACTTAACATAAATACGGTAACGCGTGAAAAATGAGGCGAATATTAGTTGCGCGATAAAAGTAAAAAAATTTATTCATTCGCTTATGTCGTTAGCTGTTTATTAACTAAAGCGAACAAATTATTGAATAAGAGAAAAGAGGAGAAAAGAAAGAGAGAGAGATAAAAAGAAAAACAATAATGTATATCTTAATTGAAAAGTTCATTGTAATTTAGCTCAGAGTCGATAGATAAGCAAAAGAGAAGTGCCTTCAATTGTATTAGTGTTTGCAAATCGCAACTCTTTCTGTTGTACAATGACTGCCATTACACTCTTAAACTAGCAATTTGTAACGATTTAGAGAGCATTTCAAGCGACATTAATTTGTTTATTGGTGGTGTCTATTAAGACTAGATTCCATCGCTTGATTACCTTTTAAAGAGTGTAATATAGAATATGTATTGGGAAGCGAAGGAAAAAATTCATTGCTCGCTAAAAGTTCACAAACTAATTCATATAACTTACTCCTTAAAGTGAATGCTAATTAAGTTTTCAAACTTTCTCATTTTTTTAAGAGCAAGAGAGAGCGTGATGTTAATATCAAATTACTGCGAAATGCATAAAAAAAAGTTATGAAAAATGTTTTTTAAAAAAGTTTTTTTTAAAAACACAACTTTCATACGCATTATAATTAACATTTTCTCGGCAGAATCATTAGCATTAAGCAAGTGCAGGAAACTTGCTAAATATTATATTATATAAATGATTTCATTTTGTGGTGAGAAGGAGGGTCATTATACTAATCGATTCGACAAAACTCTGTGTTAAAAAAAGAGTGCATATATGCGAGTGTGAGTGTGTGTGTGTGTGTGTGCATAGTTTGCAAAAAAATACACTTTTTTTCAGCGCAGCACTACTACTGAAAAAAACACATTAATATTAGCATAAGTAATAATAATAATTTAGATATTTTATTATAACAATTTCCAGTATATTTTGCACTCTTCAAAAAATAGAAGTCATAAAATTTAGGCACGTATAGCGACGATTGTCATAAACCACCATAAGAATGATTATTTTTAATGGTAAAAACCTTTATCATTTTTAACATTTTTCTGCATTTTATTATTACCAGTGAAAAAAAGCCACAAAACATAATATACAGTTAAGTTTTATCAAAATGAATTTTAGTGAATTTTTTTATTTCATATTTAAACAATAAAAAAGTACAAACACTCATTAGTTCTCAGCCGAAACATTAGCTCACAAAATGACGGGAAATGAAAATCGGTTGAGAGAGAAAATTTTGCGTTTTTTTATTATTATTCAACAATAATAAAAAAATGAATATAAAAATGGAAACAAAATGTAATGACAAAATCTTGATGAGATGTGCAGCACAGTGGTGTGTGAGAGAGAGGGAGAGAGTGAATGTATGCGTGTGTCAATGTGTATACTATGATGCATACCTTGTTAGTGAAAAACAACAAAACAAATGCGTACGGAATAAGACATATTCCGCTATATTTTTTTAGCTTATTTAAAATTCTCGTTTTTTAATTAAAAAAAATTTTATGGTTCAAAATTGTGTTTTTGGAGAAAATATAATTAAAACAATTTGAAATGACTTTTTTTGAGTTAACATAACAAACGATTCGCCAGAGAATTATTATTTAAAAAAACATAAGATTTATTGATTTTGCAGTAAAAATAATAAAACTGCGGCAAAATGGGATATAAATTATACTTATTCCTCAATTGGTGATGCATTCAGGGCGAGTCACCCTAAAAATTTTATCTTATCTCTATTCTAATATTCTTTTCGCTATTCGTTTGCATTGTAAAGTCGCGCTAACCTGAAAAATATATATAATGATGGCTTTGCGCTGCGCTTAGAGTCCAATTGAATTGACTGTGTGCTCGCAGTTAGTTAAGTGTTATACCGTTATCGTACTAAAGTTAACTTTTAAAATTATACTTTGTAATCTATTCTCATGCACACACATGTATGCTTTTATAGTTAAACTATATGTATCTATAAATATATATTTGGTCTTATATTAAAACAAATATGTTGCATATAAGCTGCTATTATCACACTTGAAAATCCAATAAGCGCTCAGTGGTGCTAACGTTTTATAACAGAAGTAAACATCACTCTAAACTCAATATACATTTATTATTGCCGGCATAACGCATAACACATAACGCGTTTATGTGTACTAGTAGTGTGTGTATGTGTGTGTGTTATGTGTTATAAAACAAAATATAAATACGTGTGAGATTTTAAGGCGAGGCTTTTGCACATCAAAGCATTAAATATTATTGCTATTCAAACACACACTTACTTTATTTGATTTGAGTCTTGAAAAATAGTTACCCTAAAATGCTATGATGCGTACGAGAGTTACGCGCCAAACGAGAACATAACAAATCATTTACATAATCATTACTTCAATAAGCAGTTTTAATATTTTATTTCGTAACTAAGAACTCATATGCGATACTTCTTAAATTTATAGGAATTACTGCGATATTATTAGTGCATGAATGCATGTTTTTTAAAGTGAGAGCAACAGCTATGAGCAGATTTAAGCCATAAATGCAATATTAACTTATCTAAAGTAGATTTTATTGCTTATATTTATAAAGCAGTCGCGCATCAAAAAATTAGCACTAAGTTCTGCATTTCAAGTATTAACGCAGAAAAACAGAAAACAGCTGCTAGTTTTTAGGTGCGTTGTTTGCAAATAGCAAATATTTTTTTATAAAATTTATCAACATTTTAAAAAACCAGATAATTATAATAAACAAGTTTTTTTATTAAATTAATTTAATTTGTTTTTCCGATTAAATGCATAAAAATTTTGTGTTTTTTTCCACTTTAACTTAAATATATCCAGCCTTGTCTTATAAAATATTTATACACACATATGTGTTAATCATAATAATATTTTGAGTCAAAAAGCAATGAGCATTTCCAGTATTATTTTTAATTTGTTACTAAATTAAATATCACTTATGATTACATTTTTTACGAATTCAGTAAAATATTCGGCAAAATTCAAAAGAACTGAATACTAAATTATTTATATTAATAACAAGGTTAAAGTTATAAAGAAAATTATTACATTTAGAATAATTTACGCAAACTGATATAAAAATTTTGTTTTTCATTAAAAACTACGATTAATTAAGCGATGTTTTTTGTTTTTTATGTTTACTTTCACATAATTAAATAAACATAAAATTTCAGATAAACTAATATTAAATGCTCCAGTTTTATGATTAGAATGTCGTAAAAGTATTTTTTGAAAAGAAAAAAAACATTTTCTGTAACGATTCTCAACTATTAAGGGATTAAATTAGTTAAAAGTAAAGGTGTTTATGGTTTGGTTAAACCAATGGTTTTTTAAATGGATTAGTTTGGTTTCATTATTTTAAAACTTTAATGGTTTACAATGGTTTTTGGTTTACGCAAAAGCCAATGGATAAAACCACAAAACCATTTAACTTTATTATGGATAAATTAATGACATTTGTAGAAATATTGTCGTTTAAATCCAGTGAGTTTTTGAGACCCCTTCTTAAATCCGGTTTGAGCCGAAGTGTAAATATAGTTTCCAAAAAACTAGAAACTGCTAACTATTCTCTAATTTTTAAATAATTTATTACAAAACAAAAAATATATTCGGAAATATTATTCTGTAATATAATACGTTTTTCAATGCAAATGTAAAATTCATGGGTTTTGGTTTTTTCATGGTTTGGTTTGGATTGGTTTCTTAAAAATAATTTTTTCATGGTTTGGTTTGTTTTAGAAAACCAAAATTATAGTTTGGTTTGGTTTCGGAAAAGTCAGACCATAAACACCTTTAGTTAAAAGATGCACAATTTTTTACAATTATTTAATTGCATTTAATATTAAACATTATTATTGTTATTATTGCAAAACTTTTATCTGTAAAAATTCTTTTGATTTCAGTTTAGAAGTGTATATGTATACAAAAAACAAAAATAACAGTTTTATTTATTATGTTGTGATTTTTTTTACTCATATAGTTTCTCATAATTCTCTCTCTTTTCTGCGATTTTCTGGAGCAAAATATTAAGGGATAATCTGAGTGTAACAGCTATAAAGTAGCAGAAATATAAGCTGCAACCTGTCCTGTAAATGAACACTTGATTATAGCATTATCTCTGCTGAGCAGGCAAATAGAAAAAAAAACTAAAAGTGTGCTCAACTGTGAGCGAGAAATATATAATAAAATAAAGTTATGTGACACACAATTAAAGAATAATGTTTTCGCGTTTAATAATTTATTAAAAGAAAATGAAAACGAATTCTTCCAATATTAATGCAAAAGTGACATTATTTTAAATTAAATCAAAAAATGTTATTAAAAGCAATATAAAATAATTTATAGGCCACTAACTTATTAATTCATTTTTAATTTTACGCATTCACACACACACAACAACAACATTCTAATGGCAGTGTCGTTAAAACGATTAGCAGAAATTAAGAATTTACGCAAAATGCATGAAACGAAAAATCTTTAAGCACATAAAGCAATTAATATTTTTGATAAAACAACAAGAGAGACGCGATTTAATAGAAGAGATGTATATAAACCGGAGAATTATAAAACAAACGATATTATTCACTATTTCCAGATATTTTATGAATTTTTTTATCTTCTCAGGCCTATATAATGCCAGTGCTATTTATATCGAAATTAAAAAAATCAATAGATCCTATACATTATACATAACTGCGTATTCAATTCCGAGTTTTAATTTGTTAAAACAAAGAGAAAAATATTTCGAAACAATTTGAATTCCTTTATATTTATTAATTCACTGAAAAATGTTAGCGTAAAACTGCATATAAAATGAGGAGAAAAAAATAGTTAATTTATTGCTAGTTTTTTTACTGTATAATCAATTAGGGAAAAAATAATTAAAAAAGTTTTTAAAGGGGAATTAAATCTGGCATCACTAATATTGATGCGCAACACAAAAGCTCTTTTTACTTTTTTGCGCTATTTTTATATAGAGAATAAAAAACTAATTCAATATTTTTAGAGCAAATCTCAATGCACATGACTGAAGAGGTTTAACTCAAATATTTGTCAATGATATGATATGATATAACTTTAAGGCAAATCATTACATA
>JAQIVF010002174.1:0-11661 GCA_034698365.1 Steganacarus magnus | reverse complement strand
TCATCGTAGTCTTCCGGCAATTTCTTTATTTTTTTCAGTTTTCTCTTATGTTTTTGTTCCTTTTTAAGTTTTTCTTCGCTTTCACCACAACCACAACAACAGAGATAACTCATACAATCAAAGATACCCATAAATTACTGTAACGTAAAATCTATTCGGAAAACTATCATAATATTTCAAATGTTCGCTAAAATTAAGTTTTTTAAAATATTGTTTCATTGAAGCAACAATTAATTTTTTGCACCTATCTATACATTCAATAGTATTTTATTAAAAAATACATTCTATAATAAAATTAAAAATTTGTATTAAAAATTCTGTTTGTTATTTAGCTGTTATTTAAATCACGTGGAGTTTAACGGATTGCACAAATAGATAGTTAACGCTCTTCTTTAACAGAGCGTGCGTTACAATACATAATCGTTAACATTAAATGAATTTAAATTTGATTTTTACTAATTTCATAATTGATATGATTTGTAAATAAAGAATAGATAATGAAAGCTGGACTTGTGATCATTCTTGTATTATTACTTGTGGCCATTATTGGTTTAATTGTCGCTTATATTATATTTCGCAAAAAAGTTAACAAATGGATCATAGCGTGTGTATCGGAGATCAGAGAAAATGTGAGAACAAATAAGTCACAGAAAAAATATGACAAAAGTGCAAAACCAAAAGAACGAACAGATGTCGAAGCGAAACATATTGATGGTGTTGTCAATGATAATAATAAAAACGATGATAAACAAACAAAACTCAAAGAACAAACTGATATCGAAACGAAACCTGCAGTCAATGTTGAAAGTGATCAGAAAAAATATGAGAAAAAAGATGAGAAGAAAGTTGACGTGAAACCAGTTTTTGATAATAATGTTAACCAAAAGATGAACGCGAAAAAAGAAAAGCAGGAAAAACCATCACAGGTTGAAGTGAAGCCAACGAAACAATTGGTTGAACCAAATGCTGGTTCACCTAAAAAGAAGTCAATTATAAACATTTTACCACGAATTCAGAGCAACGATAAACCCAAACATAGAGAAAGATCTAAATCAGTTTCGCGGCCAGAAAAACCGAAAGTTGCAGCCAAATCGATAGAACTTCTACCCGCACCTCCGTCTGGACTCAAAGCGAGTAATCCTAGCATTGATAAATTAATTGTTAACAGTGGACCAGTTGTGGATAAACGGAGGGAGAAGTCTGAGTCTGAAGTGCGTCGCGTTGGCACTCAGGAGTTCGTTGTGCATGACGTGAAAAAGATAGAAAGTAGTGGTAGTCTTGATGCTAACAAAGGTATTAAATCGAAAGATAGTTTGATTGCCAAAAAGGGATATGTGTTAACCACAAAAAAATAAATAAAGTTCATCTCTAATGAAAGTTAAATAAAATGTTTCATTTGGTTTTTTTTCGCAATTATTCATTTATTTAAATTATTTACAATCTGTCATAATAATAAATATTATTTATGAATCTTAATTAATTATTTTTATTTCTTTGAATTAAATGAATATTTATAAATCCGTATATCGTTCGCATTTATGTGTATGTGTTATTACATTTGTAGTGATTTTTTGTTGTGGAATGCACTAAAGATATTGCTATCAATATTTGTGCCCAAATATTTATTTAAGAGCATCAGATTAACATTTTTAATCACATTAGTATATCGTTAAAACGCACTCAGAATAATTATTAGAGACAGCAAACTAAGAAATTTAAATGTTTGCTTATGTTTGCAAACTAATATCGGATATGAAAAACCTCGACAACCAATTCCTAACTATTTTTGTTTTTTTTTTGATGAAATGAATTGATTTAATAACTTCAGAAATTTTAATTACGGGTATTTATTGTCAATTTATCAACAAGTAATTAACAGTAAATTGAAAAATCCAAAACTTTTAAAGATTTTTTTTTTAATTTAAGGTCTCTAATAGATCGGATCGGTTGTGATTGAAACTCATTAAAAACTCACACATCAAATGACATCAAGTCATTGATAGATATTAAATGTCAATAAAAAGCTATAAATACTCATAAAATTGATTTATAATAGTACTTATTATTATTGATTACGATGTTTGAACGTATATTACTAGCATTAACGTTAATTGTGTTGAACGCTTCATGTTCACCAGTAACAACAACGAGTACATTTGATGCGAGCATTTGCAACGAATTGCCTCAGTTTAGTATTATCAGAGACCAAATCAGAAATAATTCCGGAGATGTGCAAAAAATAATCGATTTTGTGCTGAATGGGGCCGACAAAGGAGTCACTTATAACCAGTTGGCAACTTTTGTGGACAAGTTTGGCTCGAGACTGTCGGGCACCGAAAATCTCGAGAATGCAATCGACTATATGAGCAGTTTATTGCAGCGAGAAATGCACGACAATGTTCACACCGAAGATGTATCAGTACCAACATGGGTAAAAAATTAATTATTCCTCAGTTTCTGAGTTTCAGAAAAAATACTGAAAGAGTATTTAATTTAAGACCAGAGGAGCGGAGTGGGCAGAAATGGTGACACCGCGTAGAAAACCGATGAATATTCTTAGCTTGGGTACCAGTGTAAATACTGGTGGCGTTATTCAGGCTCAAGTAATTGTGGTGAAAACGTTCGACGAGCTAAAGCAAAGAGCGGCGGAAGTTGCGGGCAAAATGGTTGTCTATAATTTTGATTTTCAAAGTTACGGCCAACAAGTTCAGTATCGAGTGAGCGGCGCGAGTCAGGCGTCCAGATATGGTGCGGTCGCGGCTCTTGTAAGTCCGCCATTATTACATATATTTATATATATTACATATAAATTAATACTGGGACTATCTTTTTTAGATTCGATCAGTAACACCATTATCTATCGACTCGCCTCACACTGGACACCAAGGTTATATAAACAATAAATATTACAAAGCACTATAAATTGATACAATTTTTTTTCACAATTTGATTTTTATAATTGCTTTAATTTAAAAATATAGTTTACGATTCAGACGTCAAAAAAATACCTGCAGTTAGTATAACGGTTGAAGACGCGGAACTTTTTTATAGACTAACAAAGAGTGGTAAGTCATTAAATAGATTATTAATCTTATAAATTTTCAACTAACTTTCAAAATTACATGTCAAAATATGAGGTCACAATGTAACGGTGCAATTGTTTTTGTCTTGTGAAAATGGTGAGAAGGCTACTTCTAGAAACACAGTCAGCGAAGTTGCTGGTACTGTCCATCCTGAACAGGTTTGTAATTACATAACATTTTATTATCGATCAAATTTAATGCAAGTTTTTTAGGTGGTGTTAGTGTCTGGGCATTTGGATTCTTGGGATGTCGGACAGGGAGCTATGGACGATGGCGGCGGTGCTTTCATTTCTTGGAGAGCGCTGTCTGTCATTAAAAAATTGAATCTTACCGTAAAGCGTACACTGCGATCAGTTTTGTGGACAGCGGAAGAGTTCGGTTACGTTGGAGCACAAGCTTATCTCGAAGTAAGACACTAACGATTAACTGAAAAATAACGTTACGCTAACATTTATTTGCATTTTAACATTTAAGCGACACATAAGCGAATTAAGTGATATGAGTATTGTGATGGAATCAGATGGCGGAACGTTTAAGCCAACGGGACTGAGTTATTCGGGAACAAATAAAACTGCCCAGTGTATAGTGAGCGAAGTATTACAACTTCTTAACACTATAAACGCCACAACACTATTCCTCGAAGAGGATGGCTCTGACATTGAGTTGTTTATGGATAAAGGTGTGCCCGGAAGTTCTCTGGAGAATGAAAGTGAGAAATACATGTACTTTCATCACTCAAACGGCGACACAATGACTGTAGAAACTAGTGATGCATTGGATTTGTGTACAGTTGTATGGGCGGCCACTTCTTACGTATTCGCTAAACTCGATCAAATGCTGCCGCGATAATACTTAATAATACTTAATAGTAATTTTTGACAATATTTTTATTTCATAAAATTATTTATGTAAATATTATTGTTATTAGAAAAATTGCATTGACTTTCATAAATATAACTTAAATTTAATTTTTCTTTTTTTTAGATAACAAAAAATTTGTTCGTTAACAGATAGCAGCTGCAGCTAAAATTTAAACTTTTGTCTAACTTTGAAATTTTAAATAAGTTTAATTCTTAATCTTAAAAATAGTTTTGACAGTTTAAACTTTGAAATTACTTACCTATTTTTATACCGTAGCAATTAATGTTTAATACCGTGGCATGTTTTCATGCAATCAGTGTGTTGTAATTTTTCAAAAAAAATTTACAAAAGCTTAGCACAAATCTGAGCCTAATCTTAATTAATGTTAAGTAGAGAAAAATATTGTATTGTACTGAACTGTTGCAGTCCTTCTTATTGAGACTGCGAAGAAATTGTGTAAAACCACAACATAAATATAATAATTATTATTATTGTATTGGATTGCTTAAAGTTTGGACAATTATCGGCGATTGTTTAGGCTTTGGCACGAAAGCAGTAGGAATTGGCGCGAATTTCACTTTAGACAACCTATTTATATTTCCCGACGAATCGCTCTCAGATCTGAGTCTCGGGCGTAACTTTAATGCCGGCTTCAGTGCTCGCAAACTTGCGTGTTGTGTTCCATTGATATCTAATATAGAAGAAAATTTAATATATTTAATAATTATGAACAATTCAATTAACTGAAACCTGTTGGAATCGCTGAAACCATCGGTAAAATGCCTGTATCACTAAGCGACGAATCCATGCGAACAAATTTACTCGACGATTGATCTTCATTTAGATGTTCATCAAATGCGTCATAAGCGTTGGGTTTAAATATTAACTTTTTCTCCGGCATTTGTTGCTGCTTTTGTTGTTGTTGTTGTGGTTGAGGTGGTGGTGGTGGTGGTGGCGGAGGTGGTGGTGGTAAAGGTGGTTGAGGTTCCGGTACTTTTGTAACAATTAATTGTCTAGTACTTTCGCGATTAATATCTCTTACTTCTAAGACAGGGCTGAGTTTGTGAACAAAACTCTCCATTTTTAATCTTTTATCGATTGGTTTTTCCGTTTTTTCTTCAATTTTTTCCGGTACTGACATCAACTGAATTGACTCTGATTTTTTATCGTTTTGTGGTTTTGATAAATTCGAAGTTAAAGAAAGATTGGACTCAGATTTGTCCGAAAACTCGGATATCTGTGATATCTGTCGGACAATTACCCGGTCATTAACAATAAAATTTTGCCGATCAATAAACTCTGGCACTAAAAGAGGGGAAACTAGATTTAGGATTAATTTATTTATACTTTCACTGAGAAAGTGTTGTTTCTTTTTCTCAAAAAAAAAGAAAAATTAATAAAATCTTTTCTGTAAATTTAGTTAATTTTTCTATATATAAGCTTATAAATATAATTTTATGCAATAAATTTATATTACATGAAAAAAATTCAAATTTTATTACTAGAATGAAAAAACTCTATTTTGATTAGAATTTAAATTTCTTACACAAGTAAGTACTCGGTATTCATTTTATTGAAATATTATTAATAGAAAAATATATCATAGAGAGAATAATACAAAAAAATTAACTAAACTTATATTCATTACTAGGTTTCGCGTTAGCGTTCGCTTTCCTCTCCGCAGACGGAGTGTCAAAGGGGTTATCTTTACCAATACTGTTCTCTTCTTCAATATTCACATTGTTATAAGTTCGACGATTATTCGCCAGTTGTACTCTCATCCATATCGTGTACTGATACCTAAATACAATTATCGGTTCAATTATTTGTTGAACGCACTTACGGCTTATCTATTTATGTTTTCTCTTCCAATAATTACCTCCAGGCGACAAGCATTAGAAGTATTGAAACAATTAAAATTACGATTATGGGCAGAATCATGTTCCACAGCGTTAATGGTGTGTGCGAGCAGTCGGTGACGCGAACGGTGCCGAATGAGTGCATTTCTTTGACGCCAGAGCCGCGAAAAAATAGGTGATAAAGCGATTCATGCGTCATTATTGGCCAGTCGTACGAGTTAACTATCACTAGATTCGCCTGACAGTATATCTCCGACTTTTGTGATCGATGTCGCGTTCCGTTTTCGAAGTCGAATAAAATAACTACAGTTAAGTTAAAAGTTGCAAAAAGTGAAACAGATTTTATTTTTAAAAATTAATAAATTAGAAAAATTGATGGGATAAAAAAACCTTTATCGACATTAATCAGCGTTGATTCGTGCATATTCGCCACTAGATATTCGTTGGCGATATCAGTTAACTCTAGTTTGAACTCTCGTTCGTACAAATTCTTCACCGCCTGACAACTGTGACCCAATATGCATATCTGTATTGCCGCGTTTTTTATTCTCTCCGGATATTTTTCTTTTTCTTCGACAACTCCGCTAATTTCTGGCGGCGGTGTCCACGAAAAGCGTAATGCGGTACGATTTGTGTTCCGCGATTTGTGTGTCACTAATCTGCAGCAAAAAAATAAAATAAATTTCAAATTTTTTAAGCTTAAATTCTGTTAGCAATCTCTAGCAAAAGAAACATTGAGTAAAATTTTTTCTTTTCGGCCTTTCAGATAATTTTATTTGAAAAATTGCGAAAAAAATGAAATCACTTGCCTAATATAAGCTGAGTCCGCGTCGACCCAAATCCATTTTTGCTGCTCTTTGTTGTGGATATTTGTCGCAATTAAGTGCGCTTTCGACAACTCTCTGAACTGTGGCCTATTTCCGGGTCCTATTAGAATAAAATCTCCCGAACCAATTTCGATGTCCAGAGTTTCGAGTTTTATTTGCACCCCTCGTTCCGATTCTCTACCCTTTCGCTGTAATATATACGTAATCACCGAGTTTTGCATATAAATAGCTTCTCGAGAGTGATCGCTGTGGAGGTCGGCCTCTAGTTCTACAGAGTGATTGCTAAATGGCACTTCGATGTACAAAATTGTTACGCTCATGAGTTTGCCATAAATTTTTGTTATGTTTCCCTTCTTAGTTATGGACGAAATTGTTTTTACTTGTTTATCTGCGTTATTGTCGGGAGGCAATCGCATTTCAATGCGGATCTAACAGACAAAAAAAATTAAATATCACTTAACTTCATTTAAATTTTTAAGTAAAAACGCTTTGGCAACAAAGATATTTTGTTATAACTTGTGAATGCAAAGGTGAGAGAAATTAGTTCATATGTAGCTTACTTTATTAGAGTCAGACGTAAAAAAATATGGCGTGTGTGGAAAGTTACTTTGAGTTTTGCTGTAACTCAGCAATTGTTGTCCGGATCCCTCATCGATCACCATTAACTGTCCGTAAATAGCGCTTTCAATAGTGACTCTCATTGATATATAACTTGTTGGCTTAATAATTTCATCTTGTTGTGGAATGTAAAACACTTCCGGCCAAAAGTTGTTCTGTTGGCAGTAAAAATAAGAAGATTTGCTGCAATTTAGTGAATTCTCTAATAAAATAAATTCTGGAATTTTTTGCAATAGTTGTAAATTTTAAATCATCAAATAAATCATCATGTTTTATTTACTGGAAACAAATTATTTTCTAATATAAAATCTTTATAAAAATCTGTCATTTTAAAGGTTATAAACACAAATAAAACTGTAAAACAAGAAATGAAAAATTTGGTAAATCTGCTGAAATATTATGTAAATTTTTCAAGATTCTCTCAATAAAAGCAGCACGGATTAGAAAATACAAGTTTAAAACTGATTACATTTAACTAATAATGAAGCATGAAAATAACTAGTGGAATGAAACACCACAGAAAAAAACCCACTCTCTTTAAGTATACATGCAGTCATAACTTTGATAACTAAAGTCAACCTTTAGAATCTAATTAATAATTAATTAAAAATAATTTTATATGCTAACTAATAGTTTGTGGAAATTTCGGCATTTTTTAAGCAAAAAAAAGATCAAATTAAAATAAATTAATAAAATGGTTTAAACTTACACTAATATCTTCAGCGTATACTAATCGCAATACTTTGATTAAAAATATGGTTATTGTCACTATTGCCAGCCTTTTTCTCGGTCTAAATGTTTCTGACCAAAGGCTATCACTACTTCGATCCATTATAAGTAAAAAAAAATTTATTCAAAACAAAATATCATGAATTTTTTCGTTTTTTAAATTTAGTTAAAACAATAATTTAATAATAATAATAATATAATCATATTAAGGCATATAGAATAGGTAATAACGAATATTTTAAATGAAAAAAATACGACTGTATCTGAAATTCTATTTCGTAGAAAATCTCTTCACTTCAACAGTCGTCTTGTGTTGCGTGCGCTTATAATTAATCTTGTAAAAGGTTATCTCATCGAAATAATTATATTGCTATAGTATTGATATCAAGGAAAAATATTTTTAAGTTATCGAGAAATATACTGTTCATGAGTAATAAGCAGGAGATAAGAATTTCGTTCTTATTTATAATGTATTTTATTAAATAACTGATATTTTCTTATTTTATAGGCAATAGAAGATTCTGCAAATTAAAGGTGTAATGAGTTTCAATTTTCGTGACCGAAAGCTGTGCGCTGATTTAAAAAAAAATATAAACGCTCAAAACAGTCATTAGGGTTAACTAGTTTTTTGTAAAAATTCTAATTCTCAATAACTAAAGCCAAATTTATAATCTTTTCTAAAGTTAGTATTATTCATAGTTTTTCGATTATAAATGCTTGTGTGGTTTAGGATGGCATAAGTTTTTAAAAAATTTTAAGGTATGCAACTTTTAAAAATATTACTGTTAACGTGAAATATAATCGTAGCGGTAAAGCATATGGTTTTATTTTGCACTTATAAATTAAATGTTGAGTACTTAAAAATGAAATCTAATTTATTTTTATTTATTATTTTAATTTTATTTACGTTTCTTTGCGTAAAAGGTAACTAAAACTTACCAAGTTTAAGATCATATTGTATCCGTGTATCTGAAAAATCTTGATTAGAAACTGGAATTGAATCTAATAAATACAAAAATTTGATAGTTTAAAAAATTATTTTGGATACTCAATAATAATAATTGTAAAATAATTCACAAAACTTATATTATGGCTTAATTCTAGAGACTGATTCGCGCAGTGGATATCGAGGATCGAGGATGGGTATCTTTGGTTTTTCGTAAGTGTAACTTAACTTCTTTAAAATACTTCCTAATAATTCAATCTTGGAGTTGAAATAAGAGGGAAACAAATCAAATTATTCATTTTCAATTAAAACATCACACATGAGCTATAAATTTGTATAAACTGTTTCGATATTTTTTTAAAAAATACAAGATCCATCGGCGACGATACTCCATCTGTTTCTACACGAGACAGAGACGGCGACAATGTTGCGAGAATTTTTTCCGCATTCGGCAGATGCGTATCGAATTGCTCGAAACGGAATTCGGACGAAAATGTTTGGCAAGCGCTCGACCGCATTGCCAGGTGTACTGTGCGCTGCTTGAAGACTGCGCTGAAGAGGATGAACGTAAGAGGTGACCAATTTGCTAATGAAGTGATACAGTGGATATATAGGCTATTGTCAATGTGGAACACTGAAGAATATTAATAATAACGATTTATTTTGATTTTAAAAACTATTGTTAACGTAATTACTGATTTTTAATATATAAAAATTATTTTTAAATAAACTATAAAACTTTACTAAAATATTTTGTGAGTATTATGGGAGGTCTGTTTGTTTCTTTTAATTATATTTAAGATAAAGTTATAAATTAAAAAATTTATTTAGGGTTTCTTTAGGGTTATATCGGGAAACCATTGTTTGCGCGTTTCTTATTTTCATTTTTCATAGTATTTCAGTAAGAAAGATATCACACTGAAGTGAATGCGCTAACAATAGTTCAGCATAATAAAGTACATCATCATTTTTTAGTTCACTTTATAAAAAGTTGAGTTTTTAATTTCAAGTCAACTGTATTAGACTGGATCATATGTGTTTATCATAATAAAATAGATTATGAACTGTAAACTAAAACTAATTTTTTTATATAAAACGACTTAAATCTACTCCAGAGTTACAATCCTCTCCATACCTCTAGTCTGAGGTCAGGTCTCTAGATCCTCAAAATTCTAAGGGGGGGGGGGGAAATCTCACCGGATTTAAGTGACAATTTTTTTCTCATTTTGGAAAAAATTTATAGTGGTCTCAAAAACGACAGTTTTTTAATTTCACGATTTTTCGTGAGGGGGTGAAACCTAGGCAAGCCCTCCCACTTGTGTAACTATGATCTACTTTGAAAAATGGAAAATTCTGCTAAGTTTTATTTTAAGCCATAGTTACACAGAGGGTGTGCTTGCCCAGGGTGACCCCCCTCCCAAGAAAATCGGGAAAATCTGACCCCCCTAATCGAGATTTGAAAAATTGTCGTTTAAATTCGATGAGTTTTTGAGACCCCTATAATTTTTGTCAAAAATTAAGAAAAAATTGTCGCTTAAATCCGGTGAGATTTGACCCCCCTAAAATTTTGAGAATCTAGAGTTGACCCCTCCCTAGAGGTTTGCAGCCTGTGTAACTATGATTTTATGCAATATTCTTTCAAATATCATTCAATGTGAGCTAATTTAAATTAATTTAAAAAACATATTTGAAATTTTCTCAAGTAGTAGTTATCAGTTACATTTCAATTAAAATCTCAATTCTAGGTTTTTATGGCCATTTTAGCGAAATTAGTTTTAACATAAAGTTCACAAGATTTACTTGAATTTTGAATTCAAAAAAAACAATTGAAAATATAAAACTTCGAAAATGAGTTCAAATAAAGTTTTACTACTATTGAATGGTATTTGTTTGATACACCTTTTATGTCTGTTTTGCTCTATAAATAGTGAAGGTATTTAAATATATTTGATATAATAGCTCTCTTTAATATTAAAAATAGTTATTTCTAATTAATATATAAATATTTGTTTTAAAATCTAATTTTTTTAGAGGAGAACACCAAATATTCGGTATCAATCAAAGTCAGTAAACAAAATAGACTAGTATTGTCGGTAATATTGAATGGCGTGAACTGTACGCACCAAACATACGTTGAAATCGGTCACAAATTGATAATTATCCGATCGAATACGAACGCCACTGATGGCACAAATTTATTCTCGATTGACGCGTTTATAACAAATTCCTCGGAAAATCACGTTCACTTTAACTACCGGTCAATAATTGAGGCGAAATTCAGTTTTGACAGTTTTTCGCTGTCAAAACGCGAGTATCAATTAGAATTGCGTGCCAGAAATTTCAGTCTAACTAAACATATTCTGTTTGATGGAAACTCATTGACCGCTACCTGTGTTTGCAACAATCGATTTAATTTTACCGCGTATTTGTCCATAGATAGAGGTAATTGTTACTGTGTCTACTAATGTTTTGTTATTTCAATCACACAACAGTGCCGTAACTTTTATGCTGAGAAAGTGTTATTTAAATTTATTAGTTTAAATGTGATGTTATATTGATTAGTCATATGCAGAGACGGGATTTTTAGGGTCAACCCTAATTTACCCTAATTTGCCCTAATATGGTTATGCAGCCCTAATTCACTCTATTTTACAATTTTGGCCCTAAATAGCCCTAATTTTAACTTTTACCAGATTATTTCAAATTTATTGCTCCGAAAAGAGGAATAAATATTTTGT
>JAQIVF010002173.1:0-11666 GCA_034698365.1 Steganacarus magnus | reverse complement strand
ACATTGAAAAATCGAGCTTCAAGCTCAGCTCAGCTCAAGCTAGCTTAAGCTCACCCTGAGCTTTTTGCCATCACTACTTGTAAGCTTACATTTGTGCGTTTCTATGAGCAAAAAAATGTCTGCCATTCGAACTCATTTATACAGTATTATAAAAACAATTAATTTTATGTAACTTTTGCAAGTATTTGAGAAATGAAATAATTAGAATTTGTAAGCTTTTTCTCTTAATCTTTTGAAACAAATCTGAAACTTGCATTACTTTGGCCGCAGAACGTTAAAAATGCGTGCTGTGTGTCACCGGTTGGAGCCTAGAATTGGAGTACAAGATTTATAAAAGCTTTTAGCAATTAGATTAGAGGTAACTCAAATAAGCTAATAAACTGGGAATAACCTTTTCTTAACTCAAATTGTCAAATAGTCAATTGTTCGACAAAATTAACGATATAAAACTATTTCCGTTTATGAGCAAAAATATTTAATTAAAAAAGTTTTTTGCCTTTTTTTTCACTCCTAGGACTTTTTAATTTAAAAAAATGTTTAACAACTTTTCTCTTTAAAATAATTTCTTTCTTAAAATAATCATTTGAATCTTAATTTACCTCTCTATTGATAATGCAATTTTTTGCATCAACAAGATATTTTTATATTAAATTAATCTTAAAATGATCAAGTGTTAAATATTTGCATTTTATTAAAACAAAAAATTCCATAGGTTTAAGCATCTCTTACAAGATTATAGGGCGCGCACACATAAGATATGAGTATGAATTGACGAATTAGTTTGACCTCGTCTATAGTTTGAGCTACAACTCACTTGCATTATTAATTCTGAATACAATATTTATAGGGTCGAAATAAATCAAGGAAAAAAATTATTTAAGTCATCATTTATATTTTTTGTTTAAATAATGGCTCACTTTTTTTGCATCTCAAACTAAAAATGTTTGTGACCCAAAATTCACATATTTTTATCTCACATAATATTAATAATATAGAGTAATTGACATAAGGAGAAGAATCATATATCATAATATATATTCTTATATAAGTAATGCCAGGAATTTTAGACTGAGTTTATTGGAAAAATAAGCGCTCATAATAAACGTTTATTAACGTTAGATGATAGAAAAAGAAATTTTATTAGAGATTTGTACACCAAACTTATCTGTGAAATCAAAACTTCTCGCATAAATGTTTTCTTCATTAATGAACTTATTTTTGTTTGTTTTGTGTTGTTTGGTAAATTCATGCAAATTCGGTTGTATAATTTAATTTAGTAGTGAATTAAAAATCATTACTACTAAAAGTACGCGTAGTAATTTTTTTCCAAGAAAAATTAAAAATAATTTTTTTAAAAATAATTTTCAATTAATTTCTTGCATGATTTTCAGATTATGGTGAAAATTCAAATTAATAAAGCATTTCGTTTACAGGTAAAAATTATATTTAATTTTGGAAAATATTTAAAAAAATAGTTTATCAGAATAATAGATTACTGTAATATTGCTATGTTAGATAATTAAAAATATTACAATTTGTGATTAAAAAAATAATTAATTTTCACGAGCGAAATGTAAATCTTTTATTTAAATATTATACTTTTATGTTCTGTATTAAACCTTAAAGTTAATACAGTAATTATATTAATTTTTAGGCACTGATTGGTTGCTATAAATAAAAAATCGTTGTTAATTGTATAATAATTTATTTGTTAATACTTGAATTCCTTTACAAAAATTTGAATAAAATAAACTTATTTTGTGAAAATTTGCAAATTTTTTGAAATCGTGAAGTATCTGAAAATCTTGAGATTCTAAAGACAACAAATATGAGTTAAAACTAATTCTTACATGTAATGCTAAAATAAGTAAGAGATGATGTGACAACACATTTCTACTCAAAAGAAATTCGTTTTAAAAAATGGATGAATTCTATCTTAACAACTATAAACCAGATTTTATACGAATAAAATCGTTAAAAATAATCAGAAGTTCTAATGAAGTCACTTTAGTGAAGATAAGCGTTCAAATTATGCTATAATCACAAGAAAAATCAATTATTCTTAAAATAAAGTGTATTCTAAAAAATGATAGTTTAACAAAATAAATTAAAAACTATGCATAATAGTTTTAACTAATTGAATACTAATTTCACTTAAATTTCACTATACATGGAAATTATATTTAATAAATGATGAAACATTAAAACAAAAATCATGTTAACACCACTGTTAAGCACGTCTAAAGAAGTTGATGGTAAACCTTTAATCCTCTGACTTCCGGTATCTTCTGGGAAGAGCTGATTTAGATTTTAAAATTTTTTAGGGAAGTACATTCTATTCTAGTTTAAATTTAATATTATATTTTAACAATTAATGGTTAGGATTACAAAAAAATGTTAGAAAACTATTACTTTGACAGATTTAAAAGCGCACACATTAATGCATTTTACAACTCATCAGTAGTTCTGGGATCAAAAGTTTTGCGCTCTTTTATAATTCTATAGATTTTTTTGTCGTATTATTATAGCTAAATGTGGACTTTTGTGCTCTCACTTATCTTTAAGGTTCAAACTGTAAGGTTTGATAAACTGTAAAGAAGTGATGGAACGTCGTTAGAGAGCGAACGTTAGTATTATAATTTTGATGATCACTAGAAATATGTTTCTGTGACCTCAATAGCGCAGTAAAAACGAGCAAAAGAAATGTTTGGTATCCCAGTAACCGTCAGTTTTACATGATTAGTGTCTTAGCAAACCTACAAAGAAATTTTGGTCGTTAGTTAAACTCTCGATATCTCTCGCAATGTCTTATTTGAAGAATCGATTTCTAAATTAAAATAATACGAGTTTAATGACAGCGCATGCGTCCATTAATATCAATAAAACATCATTTCTTTTTAACAAAATTAATGTTTTGATTCGAGAGTTCATTCATTAATTTAGTGCATTATTACGCGATATAATGTATAAATTAATACATAGATTCGTACATAATGTGAGACACATATAGATCTGTATTTGAAATGAATTTATAGTTAACAATATCTGTAGTTAATATGTTTTAGACATCGCCAGAACGCGTGTCGCGAGGTTTGCCCAAAAAGTTGCCGATCGCTGGTGTGAACAATGTTATAGTGGTGTCATCGGCCAAAGGAGGCGTTGGAAAGTCTACCACTGCTGTTAATTTAGCGCTCGCTCTCAAACATATCGATAGAGTATATATATATACATATTGACATTTGAGCATTAATTAATTAATTATATAACAAACGATACACTCTTAAAGGCAAGTGAAATCGGTATTCTTGACGCGGATGTTTTTGGCCCTTCCATACCACGACTCATGTCATTAAGTGGTGAACCGGAGCTCAATAAACGTAATTACATTATAATCCATTTAATTGCAATAACTTTAATTTTATATAATAGAAAATCTTATGAAGCCATTAGTGAATTACGGTATTAAATGCATGTCAATGGGATTTCTTGTTGACGAACAATCAGCGATTGTGTGGCGAGGATTGATGGTTATGTCCGCAATCGAGAAATTGCTTCGACAAGTTTTGTGGGGACCTTTGGACTATCTCTTAATCGATATGCCGCCCGGAACTGGTGATACGCAGCTCTCGATCGCGCAGAATATACCAATAAATGGCGCAATAATAGTGACAACGCCTCAAGATATCGCTTTATTAGACGCACGAAGAGGTGCCATAATGTTTTCGAAAATAGATGTTACCATTTTAGGCATCATTCAAAATATGAGTGTATTTGTGTGCGAAAATTGTGGACACGAATCGCATATTTTTGGAAATGATGGCGCAAAACATTTGGCAAAGCAATTAAATGTGGAATTATTAGGTGATATTCCTCTTGATATTAAAGTGAGGCAATGTAGTGATAGCGGCACACCTATTGTTTTATCCAATCCTGACAGCAAATGTACGAAATCTTATATAAGCATTGCCAGCAAAATTATTCAAATGCTTAATAAATGAAATCACTGTGATATTTAAATTAAAATTTTTGATTTATTTTTTAATTTATAATAAAAAATAATCATAACACATTTAAACTTATTTAAAGTAAATATACTGAATAATTCTGATTTTTAGTATATTTCATCAAATCATAGCTTATAATTTATAATTCATAGTTTTATAATATTTTTTAATAACTATTATTAAACTATACTGAAGTGTAATGAATGTACGCAGTGTTAATTCTTAATTGTCACACTAAGTAAGAATTATCTGTTTTCCATTTATCTATTAATCACAACAATGAACTTAATATTTCTGATTTATTTAATTAACATGAATTACATTTTAGGACAATTTCGAAGCTTAGGTTTCAGCGGAGAGTAAACGGGAGTCACTGGCACTCCATTCCAATAACCCTTATTTAAATTAAAACAAATTAATAAAACTGTATTAGCATTGATAAAAACAAAAAGTGTTTACCGGAAATCGTTGGCCATTCGAGTTATTGCATTGCATCGAAAGCGGTGAGCTTTCGTAGAGACGGTTTAAAAATCGAGCTCTATTTACATTCCAATCAATTGACTTATAATTATTTGAAAAAGTTTCATTAAATGAAGTATTTTGGTTCTCATATTTGTTCATGAAATCGAAGTAAGCGAACAAACTCTGTGTGTCAATAGAACTCTTACATACTTCTAGATTTGTTTTCGGAAAGTAATGCAAATAATTGATGCACATTTCATCGGTTATTGCAAATCCTCCCAAAGTTATTTTACTTCGCGATAGAGTCCGATATCGGCAAACGTTAATAAGAGCGTCGCCTGGAAACACGTTTACTCTCGATTTTAATTTACGAATCTCTTGAAAATGTTGACTATAATGGTTATCTCTATTAATTTCTGGCAATTCGACGCCACCCCTAATATGTCGAGTCCACACTTGGATTCCGGTTAAGTGTGTGTGTAATTGTGACGCGAAAATAGTGATACCATAAGACGGCAGTGCACTTCGTGTACACTCCGAACTACAATAACCGGACAAATCGAAACTCGATTGATTTGGTGGTATTGAATTTTTATCGGTATATTCCAAACCGATTTCCAATATTGCGGCGTCATATTGACGCAATTCGGATACATAATAGAATCGCACCCCAGAACTATCGATCCAATCAGATTTTAAGCCAGGATTATTATAATGTATTTCCAGCATTACGTAAAGTGAATAATTATAGCCTCCAATTGGAAGTCCAGCTTCTTTAGGATATATTAAGGGCTGAGAAAATTTTATTAAATAAATTCAGAAAAATGAAGAATATTTACAGTATGTACAGCACTAACCCCAGAACCCATAGCCCACGCAGCGATTACTCTTTTACATCTCTCTAGGGTTTTCGGCTTGTTTGCATCAAAGCAACTTCCATTCCATTCTGGAAGATCTTCATCAGACGCCACTTCGCAATGAAATACTTCCATGTGATGAACCTTTTCAGAAATCTTTTTAACTTACTAGCTTTTAATTTTCAAATAATATTTTAAATTATTAGACTCATTAGACTCACAAGCTGTACATTGTTGGGTTGTATAACAGCTTCGTATTGAATGACATGATGTTTTTGTTTAAGTTCAGCGGGAAGTTGATGGATTCGACACCAATAAGTAGTTTCAACGCCTGGAACTTGAACTTCACTGTTTAGTATGTCAACTATTTTAGTGCTCGAACGTAGTTTAGGTGTTTGTTCGAGCAATTTTAACAGTTGTATTCGATGAAAACCATTCTCGTATCGATTTAGCTTAAGTCCTTCTATTCTGGAAAGAGGACCGCTTCCGGTCGCGTAAACTATATGCGTTGTGCCATCCTTTCAAATAATTTTATAATCAAAACATTATCATTAATAGAGAAGTTTTACCTCAATTATGTAATCTTTGTCATCACACGTATCAAAATTTCTTTGTAAAGCATATCTAATGATATTTTTATTCTGCTTAAACCGCAGTGGTTTACAGTTGTTGGTTTGTTGGTCAACAAAAACGAAACTATTATTATCAGTCCACGTATCCTTTGAGTGTGAAAAAAACAAATATAAATCTATCAAATCGTAAATCGATTGCAATAAATATAAACTATTTTAAACTTTGAACTCATATTTAAAACTATTATTTCACCTGAAAATGAGCTCTTTTTTTCTTATCAAACCAAACTACACAAAGATCAGCGTCAGTTATTTCGCCATAATCGGAAAATCCGAAAGCAAACCAATCGAAGATATTTTTTCTTACAGCACGAACTTCTAAAGTGACAATTTCTGCTTCATAGTCGATGGTCCAGAATAAGTGATAGCGATTACTGTAATCAAGTGATGTCTGAAAATAATTACTCGAATTACTGTTTTCTGGTTTAATATTACAACGAATTAACTTGAAATGAAAATAAATTAACATTAGTAGCGGAGAATACACAATGATATTCATTATAACAAATAGACGCGACGTTTTGAACCACTTTATCTTTACTTTCTTTTCTGAAAATAAGTTGGTGTGCGAACTAAAACTCTAATAAAATATTATCTCCTCATCTTATTTTTTTTTCTTCTCTTCATCTCTAAAAGCGTTTTATTAGATCGCTTACGTTTTCAATAAACTCTGTCCAAAATTCTTAGCATTCTTAGCGAATGATTTATAATACGCTTCTTTAATAAATTTCTCTCTATTATTAAATTCATGTCAATAAAAATATGCGAATAAATTTTAATTGATCATATTTTAAGCTCCAGGAAACTACAGCATATTCACGCGAAAGATTTGTTTTTGCATTAAGTGTTTTATCGCATATATCTATAGAAAATATTATCGATAAAATAATTTGATATTTAGTCACAGTTAACATAAGCGCGGGTATTGTAATGAAATGTAATAAAATTACCATTAAAGAAACAACAATATGTTTTAATATTATTTTGGAAATAAAAACGGTTTTCCAATATAAAATAATTTCACGCGTCATTTAAAACTTTTCTTCCCACTTTGCACCTTTGAGATTACTTACTTAATTTTTTTTAAATTTTCAACATACAAAATATAGTGCAATCGCAGCAATTTGTGAGCCACTCTAAAGGGTAGCGTCAAAATTATTTTGATCTAAATAAACCAAAAATTCTATAGAGATGTAAAAAACTAAACGCAATAACTACGTTAGTAAGCTAATGTTTATGTGGTGTTATATAGGTATTACAATAGTATTGTACTTTCTCTCGGAATTTTTTTCAATAAAACTAAAATTCCAATTTGCGACTATAATTGCTCTCATTATTTTAGATATTCAATCTAACAATGAATGCAGTCTTAAAAACTGATCGAATTTATAATTCTGTAATTTGATTCATGTTAGAATTGAGTTATATTTAATGTTCAACCAAACTATGTTAGAAAATGTTTAAATAATCTAACATTACTTATTAAAACCACTTATTATTCATTTTCTATGCACTCATTTCAGTTTTTCTAAAGAAATAAAAAGTATTTTATTACTGTTGAGTCACACACTTATTTCTAGTTTATTAACGACTGTGAGGCAGACTCACCAACATTACGAAATCTTTTTTTAAATACTCAGGTATTTACGCTAATATTTGTTGCACACTATTTTACACAGGAAATAAAGTGCAATTTATATAATTTTTTTTGTTTAACATTTAACAATTAAAAAATATCTTAAGTTTGTAAAGAATATTTGCAAAGTTTATTCATAAGATATTACAGACGATAAATTAATTTTGTATTTTTACTTTTGACAAATTTGTTAGAATTTATACAGCTTTTTATATAGAATAAGAAAAAATTCGTTAAACAAATTTAATATCGATAAAAAAGTAACAATTTGCCCGCAGTTTTGAAGCAAAATAATATTGGTTTAGTAACAGTTAAATATGCCAATATTGGTTTAGTAACAGTTACTGTTACAGTAACAGTAGTAGTCGTAGTAAATTTAGGTAGACATTGAATGGACTGTTATAAACAAAGTGTGACTCACAACACACACATATATTTATGAATCATACTATTATAATAGTGCAGTACTGAGTTTGGGTGTGCTGTGCAGTACATGTAAATGTTTTGTTTTCTACACACAATTACATAACATCATAACATTGAATAACAATATATAATCGATGATCGATTGAATCGTTAGTGAGAACTGTTAAGATGGCTCTTAAAGCTCTTGTTGGTCAAAGTAAGTACGAATTTTCTCAGTTTTATCCATTATTGATACCGATTTGCGTTGATAATTGATTTTTAGAAATATTGAATGATGTGGTGAGACAATCGAAAAAGAAGGGCGAATGGAAGGTATTAATAGTGGACCAGTTGGGCATGAGAATGATATCTTCGTGCACCAAAATGCACGAAATCGCTGGCGAAGGCATTACTATAGTGGAAGATATCGGCAAAAAGAGAGAACCACTCGCTAATATGGAAGCGATTTACTTGATAGCGCCAACTGATAAGGTATTGTATTATCGCCTGTAATCACTAACATGAATGGTGTGTTCACTAACTGTAATGTTAACCGATAGTCTATTAGACTCCTTCAACAAGACTTCCTTAGTTCTCGTATAGCCTTATACCGCGCGGCACACGTCTACCTGACAGAGTCATGTCCCGACGAGTTATTCAACGAACTTTGCAAATCTCCGTGCGCTAAATACATCAAAACACTTAAGGAGATCAATATTGCCTTTTTGCCATACGAATCGCAAGTGTTTTCGCTCGACTCTCACGAAGCATTCCAAATCTATTACAATCCAACCAAACAATCGGCACGAACTGCCACTTTGGAGCGATTGGCCGAACAGGTCGCCACTCTATGCGCCACACTTGGAGAGTATCCTAATGTCAGATATCGAACTGATTTCGACAAAAATGTTGAATTGGCGCAATTGATTCAACAAAAATTAGATGCATATAAAGCTGACGAACCAACTATGGGCGAAGTAAGTGAATTTCAACTATATTTACGATGAGACTCTAGTAATAAGTGTTAATACTGTTTGTGCATTGTATCGTATCATACATAGGGTCCTGAAAAAGCGAGATCACAGCTAATCATAGTCGATAGAGGACTCGATTGCGTGTCGCCATTATTGCACGAACTCACGTTTCAGGCGATGGCTTATGATTTGCTTCCCATTGAGAACGATGTCTACAAGTTTGAAGCCGCGAGTGGTAACGATGTGCGCGAAAAAGAGGTGCTTTTGGACGAAAACGACGAAATTTGGGCAGAATTGAGACATCAACATATAGCGCTTGTGTCGCAAAACGTTACCAAACAATTGAAAAGATTTATCGACAGCAAACGAATGAACACCAGTGATAAAACCAGTATGAAAGACTTGTCGCAAATGATTAAAAAGATGCCACAATATCAGAAGGAACTGAGCAAATATTCCACTCATTTGCATTTGGCTGAAGACTGTATGAAATCATATCAGGGATATGCCGATAAACTATGTAAAGTGGAGCAAGATTTGGCTATGGGTACCGATGCTGAGGGAGAAAAAATCAAAGACCCAATGAGAAACATTGTTCCCATTTTACTCGACCAGACTGTCGGTATATTCGATAAAATTAGGATCATATTACTCTATATACTGTCGAAAAATGGTATTTCCGAAGAAAATTTGGCAAAATTGATACAACACGCACAGATTCCTCCAAACGATAAATCAATTATTACCAATATGTCGCATATAGGAGTTAACATCATCTCAGACAGCGGCCGAAAAAAGGTTTACCAAATTCCGCGCAAAGAACGCATTACTGAGCAAACCTATCAGATGTCGAGATGGACACCAATTATTAAAGATATTATGGAGGCATTAATTTTTACTAAGTTTTTTAAATAGTTTTTTGAAACTCATTAATTAATTGTTTTATACTTTAGGATGCAATCGAGGATAAACTTGACACAAAACATTTTCCATACTTAGCTGGAAGGGTAGTTCAAACTGGTTTTAGCCGTCAACAGCCGACTAGTATGAGATACGGTCATTGGCATAAAGATAAAAATGCGCTGAATATTAAAAACGTTCCGCGAGTTATTATATTCGTTGTCGGAGGCATGTCTTACTCGGAAATGCGATGCGCTTATGAAGTGACCAATGCTAGTAAAAATTGGGAAGTTATCATAGGTTTGTATTTTTATTTTAGAAAAAAATTACACACTAATCTTTTAAACTAACAATTTTAATGATTATGAGTTTATTTTCTGAATTCGAATTTAGGGTCTGATCAAATCATAACTCCAGAAAGTTTTCTGCAGTGTTTGCGAGAACTGAGTAACTAAAATGTTAGGGCAAACAATAAAAAAATCGATTGTTTAGTTTAGCTATAGTTTATCAAATCAAACATTCGTGAAATAATACAATTATTTTTTACTGATTTTATTCGTTAATAACTAATTGGAGTGCAATTCATTATAAAAAACTCTTAAATGTTTCGGCAGTTTCGTGTTGTGCCCTATTATTTATTCGATTCGCGATATTTACAAGTCATCTGTTAACTTAAGCTTAGAACAATTTATATATATTTGAATCTTTAAAACAATTTTATTATATAAAACACAATTACTAGTCAATTTAAATGATACTAAAACAGTATGCTTAATATATTCGTTGCATTAACTCTCTCTTATACGATACAGTATTTTCAAATTTCTTAACGTAATTGTTAGCTAATTTGAAAATTAATAATTAATTAATTAATCACTTAAAAAGTTGGAATATTTTCTTTAGAATTATTACTTGTGTTTAAAGCAAACAAGTTATCTATTAATAATGTACAATCATATTAAACAATTAACTTATTGAATGAGAAATAAATAAAATCAATAAAGTCTTAGAAACCAATTTTATTTATTAACAAAATACAATTAAGTTACAACTATTCGGTTTTTTTCACATTACGGCGTGTCTTAACCGACTTTGGTTTCTGGCTTCGAAGTATAGCACTCGCTCTACGAAGGCATACCTATAATTCACAAACAAAAAAGTTATAATCAATGATACGTTTCGATGGTTATAAAATCTTACATTTTTCAAATCAGTTCGATATAGATTTTTGTTGCAAAACTTTCTAATGTTGTTAAGCGTTCGTCGCGAGTCTTTATTGAGCTCCACTTTCGCCAAACTCTTTGCCGGCTTTTGTTGGTTTCTTTTTTTCTTGTAGATGAGAACCACTCCTTTTCCATTAGCATTCGGTTCAACACTGACCGCTTTTCGCTGAATCGATCCTTGGAATCGCGGCACATATAGACCTTTCGGGTTTAACGGGTCTCTACTGAAGCGACGACTGATTCCTCTTCTCTTCAACATCTGTGACGACCAGTTTCGGGTTAAAAGCCATTGCAAATCGCGCGACACTCCAACTCCGTTCACCATTTTAATGATAACTAAATCAATTAATACTTAATCGTAAATATAATAAAATTTATAAAGCGGTCAAATTTTCTTACGAAGTAATGGCTACAACATTCACGGAAAAGGAAGCTATAAGTATTGTACATACAGTATGTGTGTGAATAGATAAACACGTTTTGTTGAGCGTTGTGTGCAAACATTCGTTCAATAAAAGACAAAAAGCAAATTTTTCTTTTTTTTATTCAGATGAGACATAGACTGTTGGCGAC
>JAQIVF010002172.1:0-11666 GCA_034698365.1 Steganacarus magnus | reverse complement strand
TATTTGTTGCGAGTGGTGTCACAGTCACAGAAAGCGACGCACATTCTCTAGCAATCAGAGTGCGAGAGAGAGAGAGAGAGAGAGAGAGAGAGAGACGAATTTCCTAAAAAAATATAGAGATTAATGCCTGTCTGTAGTGTGCATTGTCTCTCTCTGTATACGATATAAACAAAATTTCTATATAGTTTTTTGTTTCCATATGCTAAAGCTTAACGAGATTTACATTATTGGCACACAAGTGCCAATTTAGGGATTTATGGCTGACATCAAGTGTTAACTAACTTATTGCGTAAACAAAAAATGTCTCAACTTGTATCGAGAAAACAATTTCCGAAACGGAAGATAACTTACTGAAAGAAATTTTACATACAATTTTAGGGCGTTTTCCTTAAAAACACCAAATATCTTTTAACGATAGGCGATTGTTGTTCGAAAGTTTTCGCGTCTCTATCGAAAACTTTCGAACAACAAACACATAGTTTCTTTCTCTTATTTAAAGTTGTGTACATTTTTACAGCTAAATGACAGAAAATGTGTTTAAGTCGTCCGAGGGATTAGTGACGAGAAGTGCTCGACAGTATCCGGCGTTTACCGGCCCATCTATTTTGTCATATATGTATATCGAAATAAATATATAATTTACAAGAATTCACTGATTATTATCGAAAAAATCGAAAAACTCCGAACATAAAACACGAATTTTAATTTTTTTGGTACTTTTTTGGAATATTTTTAATTTGAAATCGATTGTTTGCAGTATCACTACACCACATTTTTAGGAAAAGAAATTTTATTTTTGCACATCACTTTTCGCACTTAAATTCGCACACAAATTGCGAAAATCCCCTTTTATTTCTCATTTATATTAGCATTTCATTAAATATCACTATACATATGGCCAATAGCTTATCGCTAACATTTCGGGCACAGTTTGAATATGAAGTTTGTGTTGTGTGTGTTCGTTCGTGTATTGGTATAACAATATCCCTTATTTCTCTCGAGATCAGAGAAATGCCAAACACAGCAGATTCGTGCTCTTCACTGGTCTATAAGCAATATAAACACAACTGACACATAAGCTAATTAAGTTTTACAATATATTTCGTTTGTTCGCGTATTTAATGGGTTAAGATATTAAACATATTTTTCTCTATAGTTTACAGTATTGTGTGCACACACACACACACCAAAAATTAATTTATTGATCGACCGATTTTTAGGCAAACAACAACGTATACCACAACATATGAGGCGCTCGTTTGCAAACCAAACATTATTCCCTCCGATTTTTTTCTTCTCTCGTTTGTTTATATAAGAGAATTGATTTCTTCGGTCAGACATACAGCAAATATTTTTTGATATAACACTTGATCGCTGTGAGAACCCATATTTAGCATATATATGCATAAAAAAGACGTCAAGTTATAGCCCAACGTTTTTCCTTACAATTAGTTGTCGAAAAACGTGTTATACATTCCAAATAAGCAGAATTTTTTACAAGAAAAATTTGTAAGAAATATGTTTTTTCCTGCACTTATTTTTCATCGCACCACTAATACGCATACAAATTATGTTTCGGTCAACTATTTAGCGTTTGGGATATGTAGCGTGTAGTTAAGCACACACTAACCACTCACGAGACACACCCATTATAAAACAGAACTAAATTTGATAAATTATAAATATATTTAAATTAAGGCAACTTATGACTAAGGTATGGTAATAACGAGACCGAATTAACGTATTCATTAAATAAAATGTATGTGACTTATAGATTAATGAAAAATAAAAGAAATAACACTATAACACAAGATTAAATTGATAAGCGAATCATTAATAAATTTATTTTCGGTTATTAATTATTTTGTAATAGTTTTAAACGAATTCCACTGCTTATATCGAAACCAAATTGGGGAGGGTTTTGCAGTTATGATTTAAGTGTAAACTTAAGCTCGATGTTTCGGTTTAGTTTAAAGAACTCCAAACCGTAAACTTTTGTTTATATAAATGCCTTAAACGTTATTCCTTTAGACAAAACTATTAAAAGATTCTATATAAAGCATGTGAGTTTAATAGTAATTAAAATATAATCTATTGTACAGGTAAATAAGCTTATAAGTAGGTTTCGGAAATTTCGGTCAGAAAAATGTAGAAAATCGGTCGGTTTTCAGTTAAAATTATTAAGAAATTCGGTCGAACTTTTATTTACTTGTTACTGAAATTGTTACTCGGGCTCAAAAATAATATTGATGGGATCACACAATATATATTTCATAATATTTTAAGGAGAGGGACAGGTCAAAACAAAACAAATTTAAGCGACTATTTTTTGCAAATTTCGCCAAAATTAGGTGTATTAAAAATTCATCGGATTTAAACGATAATTTTTCATTTTCTCTAATTTCGGTTTTTTCGGTTAGAACCCTGAAAATCGGTTTTTTCGGTCTGAAAATATTACTTTAAAAATCAACATTTTAACTCAATTATTATTCATAAATAGTTTAACCGAAATTTTAAGCATTAGAAAAAGTTCGGTCATAACCGAATTTTTCGATCCCTACGATAAAGTTCGCAGTAAAGCTAACAATAAAGCATTGAAAGGCGATTTATTTATATAAATTACCACACATTAAAATGTTTTCATATAAAAGTTTTTAAATTGTTTATAGTTAAATATTCTTTTATACAATAATCTATAGAATCAGTAATAGTTGCACAGATTTATTTGTCGAAAACTACATAAATTATATGATTATACGTAAGGTTAGCTAAATTCTAAAACTCATAGGTTCTTGACATTATAAAGACTCTAATTTTGTTGCTATCGCCACACAATAATCTTATTATTTCTCACTTGACAACTCTATCGCAATAACCATTTGGTCATAAAATCACCAATTCTTGCACAATATGGATGGCAGGGTCTTAGACATTAACTTATAAATTTTACGATTCAGTGATGCCATAGCAAAAACTTAAATCTAAGTTATTACGCTTTTAACTTAAATTTTTTTCGCTCAAAATAGACAACACTTTCATTCTTAACTTATTTTTTGACTAGAAATTTATTTAACATATATGGTAATGACTAAAGCCCGGAAAAATATGTATTTATTTTAGTCAAAATATTTTATATTATATTGGCTAAAAACTGACAAAATATTGATTTATATATTTTTTATCTTTTCACTCATTTCTGCTATAAACGTTGATATTTTTAAAAATAATTTAATTTTTCTATAAGTTAAATTTTGAAAAAATTTCAAGGATAACGAAAACTCATTAAATTTAATCGATAATTTTTTAAGTGTTGGTCAAAATATGTAGGGTTCTCAAAAACTAAATGAATTTTAACGACAATTTTCCAAAAATCTCAAAATATTTAAAAAATATTTTATATTTGTTTATCTATTAAATATTGATTTATATTGACTTTTAAAATTTGTATAAACGACTTATTCTACAATGATATAATCACATAAAATTTCTTACATAAATATTACGAACCGCTAAAATTATTTTTTTTTATGTAAAAAACCGGGCTTTAGTAATGACATGACGCTAGAAAATAGTATACCACTTATTAGACTTATAGAAAAACTAAGTAAACACCGCATTCGCAGCATTCATTGATCGCCCGGTTTTAATTTAATTATCGATTTTTGTTGAGAATGTGTTTTTCGCTTACCTTTCACTATCGCGCACAGAGTGGACACAAGCAGAATGTAAACAACTTGATATTTGTTCATTGTCACTGTCTTTGCGAGCAAATAATTGAACACTAGCTCCATATTAAGCCATTGTGTACTTGACATATATGGTGCAGTAGTAGTGGCAGACGCATCCAGATATGCCGCACATCACTGATGATGATGACCATGACTGTGATAAACGAGTGCCATGCATGTAGCGATCAATTGTTGTCATTCCTGTAATCATAATAATAATTGTACACATTAATCATAGCAATACTGATTCCGGTTATATTAGTTCTACAGTATTATTGACTTGATTTAATAGGTTTCATGCGATATTAGTAAAACACTTCTAATAAATGCTAGTTTTGTAGTACTGTATAACCTATTTATAAACATAACTTATGTATTAATTGCATTAATTGTTTATTATTAAACTTTTTAAAATAAGTGAGCAAATAATTAAAAAAACTATCATTGTTTCTAATTTAAAAGTACATAGTAATTAAGAATGCGTTCATTAATTAATTCTTCAATATTATGAATGTTAACTGCAAGACTTCTACAGTATTCCGATGTACAAACGATATAATAAAGCAGATAAGTTACTCTTCGCTGCATGTCATAGCAATATAACAAAGCGGTGGATTTTAAAGGGTAGATACGATTCAAAATTACTACTCTTTCCGCGGTAACTATAGTAGTTTTGCATACGAATAAATAGAGAGATAAGATTCAGCATTACATTGTAATATATATATATACAGTATATATATATTGTATATATGTATTTATGTATTTATATATATTAAAAAATAAATTTTAATATCGTAAAATATTTTTTTGATTTTGTTGGATTTATATGCGCATAATAGTAGAGAAACATTGAAAAAAACCGGTAACCACACAACAAAACATTTAGAGAATGCGATTTAATTAATAGAAGATGAAAGTAAATGCGAGAGAGAGAGAGAGAGAGAGAGAGAGAGAGAGAGGCGAATCGCAATCTAAACCAATATAAATATTTTATTAAAGAAATATTTTGAGTGCAAAAAGTGTGTTTATGCGAATGTATTTTCGGGATATTTATAAAAAAAATCTTTCGAGTTAAACACCACCTCTAAGTGTTCAGTCATCTGTGTTTGATTTGGCGAGCATTTATATTAAATATCAGTAGTTAAAAAGCGAAGATTAACAATAGATTCCGGAAAGTGGTATCAACCCTAACAACATTTAATTGAAATGACTCACAATTTTAATTCATGTGACTTGTTATTAGCAGAATAGGGCGAACACTTCACATTTGGCGTATTGTGTGTTCGCACATAAATCCTCTTTGATTGACAAACCCCAACCAATTGGTGACAGTTTTCGACTACTAAGACATGTGGAGAGCCTTTTATTTTAACTGTAAAACCCCAATAGAGTGCTACTGTTTGTTATATTGTATTAAATCGTCGGAGAAAATGTATCACTAGGTTTGTTACACAATTTTAAAACAGTAGAACTAAAGTTAGACTCGCAATCATCGGAGTAATGCACAATTCGAGTCATAATTGCAGATATCGATAACTCGAATCGCGCGCACATATCTCCCATCGGCGGTCTTTCCTAATCAAATCATACTCCTTTTTAAAATTGGAAACAAATTATAGTTTTCACTAGAGATGACATTTTTTTGAAAATGTTACTCATAGAAAAAAATTATAAAGCATTCTCTCTCTCTCTCTCTCTCTCTCTCTCTCTCTCTCTCTCTCTCTCTCTCTCTGAAATTGATAGCTCTCTCGCCACGAGTATGCTTTTAAATACAATCTCACTTAATACGAGAGTCGGAGTGAATATATGGCGCATTACATATAAATACATCTCTATATTTAAGTGGTGTACAAATATGGCCAAAGGCTATTAATACACAATGATTAATGGCGCAGATATGCCATAATATTCGCATGTCGTTTGATTGTGATGCATATCTGTAACAGCGTTCGCGTTCACTACTTCTCAACTCTCGATAGCATCCAATTTATTCAAAACCGAATCGGATGTGTGTCTAGCACTGCACCCCTTCTGGCGAAACTGCGGGACTTCACTACAAGGATAGTGGAGATCATCCAATGGTTTCACTTACTACTATCTCGCTCTCCAATTCTCTATTCTTTTATTGTTGCTGTGCTCCTCACATGCTTCGGATGATGATTCATACATCAATACCACTTATTGTCTATAAGCTTATATATATCGCTGATTGCATCGCAATAATAACTAATTTTTTTGTTTCTTTATTCTGCTCTATTGATTATTCGAGAGTATCTCGTAATAATTTTCTAGAATTTAATTCAAAAAACTTGTAAATTTAGCGCTCATCACAAAAGTTTTCATCAAAGTTTTCACTCTATTTCGCATGCGATGCCAACATATATTAATAGATAATTTAGTTAAAGCATTTGGACGCTAACGTTAGCAACGAGAGAATGGATCAGAAATATATGATCGCCTAATCGAGCAGATGTTGGCGACATTGAGACATACATACTCATTATTTTTCATACACGCTTGTCCTCATCCTTATTCACAGAGAAAATTTCACAATGCACCACATTATTGGACAGCTACTACTACTACCACTACCACGACCTACAGCTGACTCACTGAAAAGCTTTTATATATCAAGTTATAGATATATTGGCACACAGATATATATTGCAACTTCACTATTTGACTTAACAGGAGCCCAATTGTGAGTCGAGGGTCGAAATCATTGAATCACTCGTAACATAAAAAAATCCTTTTGTTGTGTCACTCTTGTTTGTCATGTCACTGTCCGAACCACTACTTTATTTAACTAGAGTATTATAACAGTTATCCTCTACTCTTCCCTCCTTTCACTACTCCACTGTCTTCTCCATTGTTTCACACTTTAAGCCGATATATCTGTCTCGTCCATATCATCCACTTATTGCGCGTCAATTGTGCATTGCGTTATACAGTACTATGTTATATGTTCAGCCCAATTTCAATTTTAACGGCGAAAAATATTAGTTACCAGAAAAAAGTTTCTTTCATATACAAGAGTATATATGAGTTACACATTAGGAGTTAAAGTGGCAGCAATTTCGTTACTCAAAAAAAAATTCAATTACTGTCTGCTGCCTTTTCACTGTCCAATTATTTATGTGACACAGTAAAACTGAATCAAATCAGTCTCAAATTGAAATAAACATCTCGAGGCAGCACTAATTTATTTTATTTATTTTTTTCCATTCTTTACTCTACGGGTTTGAGGAGAAAAATTATCCCCGAGTTTGGCTGTTATAAATCAAATGAAGCGAAAAGAAAGTTAAGTTATGAAAAAGTATTGTTAAAGATTAGTTTAAGTTTCGCGAAGATATTTAAGCTCGAGAAATAAATTTTCATTTAACTAACAAATAAATTTAATCAAACGAATAAATTAAGTCACTTTTAATGTGTTTCACTCATTCACACATATCATATCTAAATGTCAATCTTTTTCAAAAAAAACTTGATGTCACTTTATTAAAACATATTACTACTTGTTTTCTCAATTGCATTCATAAAATTGTATTCAAAGTATATAATTATTACGTCTCATAATGCAGAGTTTATTTAACCATTATTTATTGTGAAATTAATTTAAAGAGTTCTTCTTATTATGTCATTATTAAACATTCATAACAATATTATAAAATCCAAGGGAAAGAAAAAACCAGCCGTTACAATATTATTAAAATTTTTTAGATTAGTTCGCGAGGAAGAAGAACAAGCCTATCAACACAATAATATTCATAAAACAGTACATCACGTCAATGCAAACACATCTCTCACATCGCATCTCACACACACACGCGCGCACCCATTCATTATTGTTAGTTATTTATGCGGTTATGAAAAAAAAGAAACGCAAATTATGCTTTTTTTGTTTGCGTTATGCAAATATTAAAAATAGAAGTCACACACACACACAATGAGCGGAAAGAAATTTGCGTATATTTTTAACCATTTATTATGAATTCTTGACGCGAAATTAAGGTTTGGTAGTTATATATATATATACAATACCGCGCAAACTTATTGACACATAATCAGAACACTTTAACACTCAAAATAATGAACAGAAAAATATTTTTAATTTTTATCCAATTTATTCTAACGGAAAATAATTGCTTAGTTAAGGGATTAGTGGTACGTCCGCAGTAACTCACGATTTTGCCAAAACTTTTGAGTAAACTGTCTTAATATGTAACCAAAGTTGTGCATAACTGTCTCGCAAATATTTTAATATAAATTAACTTTTCAGCTCATATACAGTATATTGCAGTTTAAGAGTTTGATTTTATGGGAAACTTATCATATTATTCGTAAGCAGAAACATTTAGTGGTATTTATTTCTCATGCAGAAGAGTTAATCAAAAATAATTATGCTCAATATGAAAATTCTTGTTTGTTTTTTGTTGGTTGAAACTACAAGAGAGTTCGTTCGGTAGCAACAAAATTGATTGCTTATTCTTTGCAAAATAAACTTTTAATATACATTGTAATTCTTCATCACAAAAAAAACTTAAACAAATAATAATACTGTACGACAGCTAATCATTATCATTTTGATCAATAGCCGGCAAATTTTAATAGGGCTCGCAATTGATTTTTTTGAAAGCATAATTAAATATCGAAAATTAAATATAAAAAAGGTTCGCGCACACCATATATTGAAAATGGATTGCTTGGCAGCGCGTATATAAAAAAAACGAGAAGTTGTATTGGATTACGTATAACTTATTATGCAAATCATATCACACTCGAAACACCGAAAATCTGTTATTTTTATGGCAGATAATGAAAAGCAATTCGTCATTGAATATTCACGAGACCTCATGTCGCGATGCAAATAATAAACGTGATTCAGAATATTATTATTAGTATTACGTATATATAACTCGTGTTCTTTCATATTTATTCAATTTTCTCCATTCATTACTGGTCATTGATTGATTATGACAGTTATTTTTATATTCTGTGTGATCTTGAATAATATTCTGTGCACTCCGTTAGGAGAGAGAACTCATTGTGACTTTTCTTTTGGCAAAGTTAGTCGATAACTACTTTTATAACTTGAAACGTATAGATTTTATAATCATGTTTGACTATAATTTATTTGTGCAATTCTTGGCAAAAAATTTTTTGTGTGAAGTATTTTTTTTTCTCAACGAAGAATGCGATATCTATAATGAACTCAATCCATTTGAGTTTATATTAAGAATAAAATTTCATTTTTTGCAATAAATAGTAAAATTTGATTGAATGTGATTTATGATGTATTTAATGGTGAAATTTTGCTCGAAATGTTCGACAAAATCTAGCAATTAATATGCAAGTATTAAAATAAAATCAAACAAATAAACCAAATCAATAGAATTATTGATAAAATTACTTTAATGTCAGTTCATTAGTTTTCTATTGAATTTGACAAAAAATATATAAAAGAAATTATGTAAAGAGAGTCGTTTCAAAAATATTAATGCAAAAAAAGGATGATTTATTAAACATAAATGTAAAGACCATTTTTGCACACAATAAACGAAATTAAAAAATATTATTCTTAGACTTTTAACTAATGTTTTTTTTTGCATAAAATTAAATTCAAATTTCATTCATAATTTTAAATATTTAAGAGTAAATACTCTTATTTGGCGTAAAAAATTTATAAACGTGAATAATTATTTTTGTCTCATTAAACATGCATTAAACTTTCGATTAAAATTTCTATTGAAATATTATTTTTTTAAGAAAGCTAATAATTTAAAAGCTTTATAATTAAAAAGAAATGAAAAGAAGCAAATTATTTGCCAAAAAAAATTATGTTTTGTAAATTGATTTTTAAATGGTTAACCAAGGAATAAACTATAAACTCGTATGAATGACATACAAAAAGTCATATTTGTTTGACATAAACGCAAACACGTTTCTCTTTTTATTCGCTTCCATTGTAACGACAAAAGTTTACAATTTTAACTGATGTGTGCTTGAAATGCATAAATTCTTTTTGACTATAATAACTCGGAAACTGATTTTTAAAATGACGGCGAAAAATATGTCAAATAACAGTACAGTATAAACAACTCTATGGAATATTTACTGTATGGCATGTATTTAAGAGGATAGAGAAAAAAATTTTAAGCTAAATCTAGTTTCGATAGAAGAATGAATTTTCATAGCCTTGATATGTTAATTCAAAATATAACTGAATTTTTTTCCGAACTTTTTAAATTAAATCAACAAAATTTCTCTCAACGTGAAACTCTAAAATTTGATACAAGATTTCTATTAGAAAAAAAACTTAATTTAGTAGTTTTTTCTTAAAAAAATAAATCTGCTTTTCAAAAATAGAACCAAAATAGAGTAATTCTCTCTATACACACATTTGTTGCATACACACACAAATATATATATTCGCATGAATATCAAATTATACAAAATTAGATTTTTAGTTCTTATCGTGCATTGGGATGAAAAAAAAGTTTTCTAATAAATTACTTGAAAATAAGCCGAAAATATTGTTAACAATAATGCTAATAATAATAATAATGCTCGCCGAGCGCAGCATTGTATTCTCGGATAACAGTGAGCGCGTAATAAGGATGATAAAATTTAATATAAAACGCACACATACAGTACATGCACGCTAACAACCGAAAAGTGTAACACAAAACCAGAGACATAGAAATATATTTTTCTTTTTACAAATTACAGTCAATTATCTGAGTTCCCTTCAACAATAAATTAAAAGAGAAAAATACTTCTCTCGTTCGTTCAATGGATTTATTTTAGTAAAAAAAACTACTATGTTTTGATATTAGTTTGTGTTGTAAATGATAATAGGTTGACATTTCGTTATAACAGAAATATATGATTGGTTGACAGTTTGATAGCGAAAACTTATTAAGACACAGGCAGACAGAGAATAAATATAATATTTCAACAAATGTATTATAGAAAAAGATGTGCACTTTCTCACTAAGAAAGAGGCACGAGAGAGAGAGAGAGAGAGAGAGAGAGAGAGAGAGAGCAACAGTGCAATTGTTGTTTGTTGCAGACAATAACTTATTTTGTCAGTGAAAAGCCCCAAATAACTAATATTAGGAGATAAATATATATACTGAGATGAGAAGTTATATTCTGCCACAGTATTGTAAGTCTCGAGAATCAGTCCCTTTTTATTTTCTCCCTCAACACAATTCTTGTGCACTCGTCTCCTGGGAAAAAAGGAGTAAGAGATAGCTGCGAGAGCAAGAGATCGAGAGAGAGAAATGAGAACCACTTTAGTCCATGATATATATCACAGACTCTTCTTTTTACGAGCTTTTCTTATTCTACGGTATTATGAGGGAAGTGTTCATCAAATATATAGAATTTCCGGCGAAACTGTTTTATCCCCCGCTCTGTGTCTGTTGTGTTGAATTTCGGTGTTTGATGCGATAGAGAGGCGACCGACTATTGCATGAATGTTTCAGTGTTGACACTGGCAGTGGAGATGAGAGATGCGCTGCCGTTACGTACACTAACGCCTCAGTTCACTACAATAAAGTTATATTGTAGTAGCGCTGCTAATTGACTTCTTTCATTTGTTCGTCGTTACTTCGAGGCACCAGAAATAGGGTCTTATAATCCCCGATACAAGATTTCCATCTAATTAGATGAGACAACTCAGTCATGAGCGGCTAAATAAGAAAAACTCTGTGTTTCATTTGTGATGCGATCGCTGCACACATACATACACACACACACACACACACACCGCAGAAGTGATCATTATTTTAGATTAACCAATAATTGTATTTATGTTTCAAACGAACAAAAGTCTAACGCAATAAATAATTTAGAGAAGTGGGCCGAAGAACTAGGAATTGAATAGTTAATTAAATATTGATGCAATAACTTTTAGCAGCAGAGTCTGTC
>JAQIVF010002171.1:0-11669 GCA_034698365.1 Steganacarus magnus | reverse complement strand
GATACCAAAGATACCAAAGATACCAAAGATACCAAAGATACCAAAGATACCAAAGATACCAAAGATACCAAAGATACCAAAGATACAAAATTTTTTTTATTTTATATATTGAAACCTATTACATAGTATACATTTTATCATATTTACAGTTCTTAAATTAAAGAATAAGCGTGAATAATTTAAAGATTAAATTTTATAAAAGAATAAAATTTCAATTCTAATTGGATTTTAGCTATAATTTTTAAAAAAAAATTAACATAATACTCTTATTAATTTCTTCATAAATCATTATAAAACATAAAAGATAAGCGTATGAGTACTCAGTTATTCCTTCAATATTGACATACGTATTTACTTTAGTTAATCTGTTGAAAGTTTTTAAATTGTTGACGAATTGAAGATAACAATAAACCAGAGTACATTTATAACATTATCACAAATGCTATTGTGAATGAATTTCAGACACTATTTTTATTTAATTCTTATCATTCACCTTATACTTGTAGTCTTAAACTCACAATTGGTCTCAATATCGATATTGAGTATTATTAATAAGCACAGAAATGTCGTGCAATTAATATATACGAAGGGTGGGATCAGTGTTCAATGAAAACATTATATTGTAAATGATTTGAGCATAACACAACAATGAATTATGATAATTAAGGGAAAGTACTTTAATTAATTAAATAAAACAATAACAGTTTTATATTAGTAATGCAGCAGCTTATATTACTAATCTGTAGTTTATTAACCTCATTTATAAGTATTACTGTTTTAACTTCACTGGAACAAAACAAAAAGTTAAACTTGGTAATAAGAGATTATTTATAAAAACTTAGGGAAAATAATTTCCAGTTTTAGATTAAGTATAAATTTTATATTTTTGTTGTAATATCACAAAATCACAAAGTAATAATAAATTGTGGAATAACTACTTAGGCGTTGCATTTCAATATATAAATATAAAGTTACATGTTCAAAATGTATTTGGTATTTATTTATATCCCTGTTTTTTAGTGAAGTGTAAAGCATTTTTACATTTACTGTTAAATATGTTAGACGTCAACCACGTCCACGTGTCAATGCAGTACTCTTGTAGCGGTTCACGTACTTAACTTTACGTGAGTGTTATCTCGCTTATCGAATCGATACACCTCCGGTCACTCACTTCTCACTGAATCAAAGAAATACAGATAATGCTTATTGAAATACACTGTTTTGTGTTCAATTAACTTTAAATAAATCTATAATGAATACAAATCGCTTATATAATTAGAGTGAGTAACTTATGATGTTCGCTCTTCGACAGCTAAACAATAAGTGATTACATTTGAGTAATTCTGAGTTGAGGTTTTTTACAATGAGTATTAGTTTTTAGGGTTTGTTGAGTGTTTTGAACTATTAGAATAGGTTTTATATGTTAATTTTTGTAAACTATTAGGTTTTATGTTTTAAGTTTTAGTGTTTTTTGGGACTTTAACCCAATTAGTTCGTTTAGCACCTAACAAATATAAAGTCATAAATTTGTAGTTTGAATAAATATTTGCCATTATATTAAATTCAATTACCATTTTGGTAACAGTTGGAGCAATCGTTTAGTTTTTAAATAGATCACATTAACCTGTAGTACGTTATCCATTAATCTCAACAATTTTGAATTAATGCACTTTTAATTGAAATCCAGAGCAATTATGAAGCAGTTTTACATAAATTTAAAAAGCTTAATTTATTTAAATTTTCATCAATAAAAAAAAGGAATATTTAACGCGAAAACAAATTGCAAAATAAATAAAAAGTATAAAAAAAACATTAGTTCTTCTACGATGAAATTTTAATATATTTTTTTAGAACTGTAAAAAGTATAAATCTTTGGATATTTAATAGTATTATATATTCCAAAAATTTTTTGGTTGTTGGAACTATAGCCATTTTTTTAGACAATACTTTCAATATTCTTTAGTTTTGTTGTCTGATTCTAAAAAAGTCAAATATAACTGAAATAAAAATGAAAAAAATGATAAAATTTATGTTTTATATTTTAATTAATTTTTTAACTGAATTAGATAGAGGCATCTATTTGGATTTGTAACTGTCATGATCTTTTAGCCACATTGGTCTGTAATACAGTATAAATCTCGGATGATGAAAGTAGTAAACTGAGTAACAGTCCAATTAAACTTATTCTTACTTTTAGGGCTGTGACAGTTGTTTAATTAAATAAAACCTTCATTACGAAGTAAGATATGACAGGTTTGATATTATATGTAAAGTGTGTTTAATACTTTAAAATGATTGATATTAATTTAGAAATAATTATAAAAATTAAAATATAATATAAGAAAATCTTTAAAAATATGTTTTTAATAAGTGTCTTATATTTATTATGATTGCCTATTTACAATAAAAAAGACTTTTTAATGACGTAAAGATAAAACAAGACCGGAACACATAATAGAACTCAATTCCTTAACTATTTGTAGCATAGGTTAAAAGTAGTTTAAATCACTTACTTTAACGCATTGATAAACATTGTAATGTTCGAACGCAACAGCTTATAAAGCTATTAAGTTCGAACTTCTATGTTATAAAGTATCAAGTAGAGATATTTGAATTTTTGTTTTTGAATTTATTTTGAATTTTTAATTACAATTAAGATTACATTTTTTTTCTATTTTGATTGAATCTAAATTGCGATTATTTGGTGGCCTTATGATGACTTATTTCACGCAGAAATAAAATATTGGAACAAAATCGAAGTGAAATATTACCCGAAAGAAGTCAAAAGAATAATCAAAACACCAAAACAGTCACAAAAAGTGATAAGAGTTTACGATTTGCTATCTCAAGAAGACGTTGCTATTGTATTACCGATACGTGAAATTAAATTTTCGTTAAACGCGTCAACCAAAAAAATCAGTAAAGTCTGCAGAGACAGACAAACCTTCACTGATTGATCTGTAGAATAAAAGAGTGAAAACAAAAACATTCGAGAAATTGTACGACACTGAAGAGAGTAAGACAGTATGTCAGAACAATCAACAAAAGAAATAGCGCGCAGAGCAGTCAATGAATACATTGAAGCCATGGATTGTGATGACAGTGATGGCGCTAATATGATAATATTTTTAAATTGAAATATTAAGATAAAATTCTTAAATCAATAAATATTAAGTATTTTCAATTTTGTATTTTACTAAAATATAATTTCAATTAATTTTCACGTAGAACAGCAAAAAAAACTATTTGTACCGAAGGCTAAAATCGCTATAGTCTTAGTATTTTTCAGACAGTATTTCAGACTTAACTTATAGACCTATCATTTCTGACTTAATATTTCTGACAAAATTTTTAAAATTATTTATAAATAACTTTCATTTATACTTTTATTTCTTGGCTTAATAATTCAGAAAAAAATATTAAGAACTATTAAATAATTTTTAATTTTGTAACTGCACATGTAACAACATTTTGGAATAATTTACAAATTAACAATTGGTTTAAAATCAAAATTTTAAGTTGTTTCTATAAATTTATCCATTATATTATAATCATTCACTAAAAAAATTCCTTTATTTAATTATTTTAGTTATATTCAATTTAACACATGTCACTAAGTCACAACCTAAATAATTAATGTATCATAGAATTATTTAATAATAACGTAAAACATTTGTCAGAATTTACAAAGAAATTAGTGTTTTTAATTTTCGTATTTTAATTTTGAATTTTGATTTTGATTAATCAAAATAAAAATCAAAGCAAAATAAAAAAATTTTATAAAATCAAATCAAAATTAAATTAAAATTAAAAGAATTTCTGAAAATCAAATCTTTTTATTTTTTATTTTTAATGTTATATTTCTCATTTTTATAGTCTTATTCTTAATTTTTTGTCCTTGAATTTATTTAATATTTCTTTTTCTTTTTATTTTCTTCTAAATTTTATTTTGCTTTGTCTTTTCTTATTCTTTTTTTCTTTAATTCATTTTGATTTTCTTTTCTTTTTCCTTTCTTCAAAAAAAAGAAAAAGAAAATTTTCTGTCTTTCTTTTTCTTTAAAAAAAGATACAACACTAGTTTTAAGTTTTATAGTGTATTCCTATAAGTTCATCAACTATGAAAAACAATGGTGACTTTTTAAAAACTTAATGAAATTAACTGAAATACTCTGAGGTTCTCGCGGCCAAATTATAACATTTTAATTTTTAATGCAAAATATATTAAATAATTATTTATTTTAATACAGTTTAAAACTCTTAAAAATAAATCAGTAGAATATTTTATGAGAACATGCGCTGAAGGTTTATTATAATACTTAGCAAATTTTGAAAGCATCGCGATTCATAACTAAATTACTTAATATCTCAATTAATCTCTAAACATAATAATTTTTATATATGATTGATTCATATACAATATATGATCTTCAAATTAAAGTGGAAATTGTAGTAAAATTTTATTACAGAAATATATTAAATAACTTTAAATAATTTTAGTTTTTACTTTATTTTTTACTTTACTTTACTTTACTTTACATAATAAAATTGGTTAACTTTGTTATTTTTATCTTTTCACTTTCAGTAATAGAACTCGTTTTAATTATTATTAAATGTGCTCAAATGGTCTGCATAATAAAACTAAAATATTTTTATGATCGATAAAATTTATAAGCTGATTATAATCATCTTTGTTTAACTCATTAACCTATAATTAACTCATCGATTATTTTGTATTTAAATGACAAGAACAGTAGTACACAATTTGGAAAATTTTGCGATAAACATATTGATTTCGATAAAAATTTGTTATTAAATCAATGTAATAAAAATTGCTTAATTGCTTGCAATGAAGATTATTATATAATATTGGAAAGAAATTTTCATAATGCGTCTAACATTATAGACCCATTGGTTAGTAATTAAAATTATTTAAATAAATTTTTATATTAACACAAATTAATTTTTATCTTAGTTTAAACAAATGAGAAATTTAACGAAATTAGTAACAAAAATAGGCAAAATATATTTTACAATTTATCAATATAACGCATTGATGTTATTTGATCAATACTTTACTGGTATCGGAGGTTTGATTGGTTTGTGGAATGGTTTATCACTCAATGACATCACACAAAATCTTATCATTGCCTTTAAGAAATGGTTTTTAACAAAAACATGCATTAAAAATCTGTTACTGAAATTTATAAAAGATCAATCTTTGAGTAAATTTGGATATTATTTATTTAGAAAAAGATTTCTTAAATATTTTAAAGTAAGTAAAATTAAGTTTTAAAAATTTAATATCATTTAAATATCATATCATATCATATCATTATTTAAGATTTTAGTATTTTTGCTTTTAACGACATATCTATTAATTGATTCGATAAAAGAAATCTATTCGTACTTTAAATTTGAAACTGAATTCAAAATCTTTGTCAAAAATCAAAACTCAGATGAAATACCTGTTCCGGCCATAACCATGTGTTTTGATAAACATTTTGACACATACTTCAGCGAATATTTATCAAAACATCAGAATTACAGTGATTTAAATGAATACACAAATTTAACTGAATTGCAATTTATTGTTTAGTATAACAAAGATATAGCATTAAAGCGTTCGATACTTAAACAATATAACAACGATTTACTTAAAAGAGTTGTTTTTGCGCGATATTTCAGTCATAATAATCACAACTTAATAAATTTGTTTGGCTATGATTTCTATCGATATTTCACACCAAAATTTGGATTTGAATCTTTTATTGGAGCAAATTCTTCGAATATTCACGCTAAATGTGTGACATTCGGGCCTATTTAAGAAAATTCAAAACTATACGAAAGGAAGATATTATTTTAATTGTCAATATATAAACATTTTATTCATAATTTCCTATATATTCATAGTTCACGTGATTATTATAAAAATAAAGTGACAAATAAGAAACAGAATGCTGTTCCAGTGGCAAGAGATATCAACGTGAACTTCAATGTGATCACAAAACAGTATTTATCCATATAAATCTTCGTGTAGTCGTTACGCAAATCCTGTCAAATATTTCAATTCGCGATCACATGAACATTGTTTACGCAATTGTATTATTTTCGAGCAGGAAAAACAATATCAATGTAGAGTTATTATGTTTGATGGTTCTATTACTGACATACCTGACAATACAACGAATTTGTGCAACCAATCAAGTGTTATGATCATAATGCATGATATAATTGAAAATCGGTGTAAACAAAAATGTCCACAAAACTGTATCGAAGACAGATTCTATAAAACATCACTAATTAAAATGTTTAGTTATAACAAAATGTCATTTAGAATTACTTTTATCATTGAGAAGGAAAATCCGTTAACTGTTTACGCGGAAACAGCGTTATTAACGTTTGACAGTCTATTCTATTATATCGGAGGTCTTTACGGATTATGGTTCGGTGTATCGGTTTATTCGCTCAAAAATATGTTCAATCAATCAAACTATCTTCGATTTATAATTATATTTCATTATATTTTGATTGCTATAATAGCGAATTTTGTTGGTAAATATTATATTTTTCCATACTTAATCATATATTTTTAAATTATTTTTTTACACTTATTTTAGCAAAGCTTGTGAAAATCAAACAGTTCGTGCAATTTCTATTCACACTTCTAATTGAGTGGGCATTAATATATTCGCTATTATTTGTGACAACAGTGAACAGTTGTTATGACCGATGTATTGCACATAATCTCCATTGATTTGATGCCCAAAAAATGTATTGAAGAATCTTATATTAATAATACTTTTGATAATTCTTATTAGTGATACTTTAAAATTCAATCAATCAATATTCTCTCGCTTCTCTCACATTCCTAACTAATGTTGGAATCATTGTTAAAAAATTAATTTATTCTCTTTCTTATTCATAATAAATAATCTAAAGTGACAACTATTTAGAGTATTAAGTTATAAACGTATGGAAGTTAAAAAATATATTAAAATATAGCACGAAAGTGATAAACCTGAATGACTTAATCTTAAACTTAAACCTGAATCTTAATTAAAATACAAAACTTATTTTTATTTTAATTTTTCTGTGTAAACTACACTAAATATTACCCATAGTGACATATGCTGTTATTAATTTTATCAATTGTAAACAGTTTTGCAAATTATTTAAAAATTCGAAAAATATTCTATGAAATAAAATACAAAATATGTATAAAAATAAGTATTTTTTATAATTAATCAAATGTTTATAAATTGGTTATGCATTTAAATCACATTATTCTGTTAGTTATTAATTTTTAAAATTTTGAGTTTAGTTTATTTGTTCGATGCATTATTTTTTGCAATTTCTCGTCAAAATTTAAAATTTCTTATTGACTCAAAACAAGTACAGTATAATCTTTATATAGAAGCAAATAATCTATATAATGAGAATATTAGAGATAGTTTCTATATCTATTATAAATTAATATTTATTTTCAAATCTCATTTCTAGTCACCGCAAATACTGAACCAAATAATTCAAATCTAACCTACAGTAACCTCTAACCAAGCCTGTGCTAAATTATACTTAAAATTACTTAAGTTAATCTAACCAAAACTATCTTAACCAAAACAAAGATAATTTAAACACATCTAAAACAAGATAAAATAAAATTTTGTAAAAAAATAATGCGTGCATGACTTTCGCGTAGTGTTGTTTTAGATTTTGTAATTTTGATTTTTTATCGAATTTTTATTTTGATTAATCAAAATCAAAATACAAATCAAAATAAATTTTTTAAAAAGCAAATCAAAATACAATCAAAATATGTAATTAAATTGTGAAATAAAAATCAAAATACAATTAAAAATTAAAATAATTTGAAAATAAAATCAAAATACAATCAAATTTAAAAATTATGATATAAATCATATAAAAAATTATGACATAAAAGAATTTTGATTAATCAAATCAAAATTCAATCAAAATAGAAAACTTCAAAATAAAAATCAAAATACAATTTAAATGCAAAAATTTCGAATATCAAATTCAAAATACAATTAGAATTAAAATTTTAAGAAAATCAAAATCAAAATACAATTAAAATAGAAAAATTGATAACGACACAACACTACTTTTTTGGTCTTACTGTATTATTTTTTTTCTATAAATAACAAAAACCTCGAGAATTTACAACATTGAAGACAAAGTATTGAACAATAACTTTTATTTAAATATTTTTAATAGAACTCACCAAAATTCATTTGAATTATAAAAAATCACATTAATATTCTACATAAACTGTAAATAAATTATTTGTATGATTTTTAATATTAGATTTATAATTTATTTAATTTATTTTGGAGTCTAAAGCACTACAAATTAATTTCTATTATTATTATTATTTTTAATATTAAATTAATAATTTTTTATCGTTATAGTATATTTAAAAATTTATAGTATAATTTTTTAAAAAATCTAAAAAACAAGTTATTTTATAAAACAAAATCGAAAATTCTAATTATATTTTTTCGACAGTTTAATTTAAAAATAGAGATGAAACAGCAAAGATACAGATGGATTTTATATTTTAAATATGAATATAGAAAAACAACCATGTATACGCAGAGATAAAGAGATTTATCACCTTTCCTCTTGAAATAAATGATTTTAAGTATAATTAGAACCAAAAGAACAATCAAATCTTTTGAAAATCAAAGCAGATAACTCAATCTAAGTTTTAATAAACAAAAAGCAATATTTTATCTATTTTGAATTTTATAAAATTTTATAAACATAAATTCTCTCAAATATTTTTTATAAGTTCTGGAAAACTTATTTTCAGTCCTTATAATGTATTATATAATGTTTTAAATATTAATGGAATAAATGCATTGATTGTTTATCTGACTTCGATAAAATCAAGTCAGGTAAATGGATTTGACATTGTCTCTGTGTCTGACCGTGTCACCACACGGATTATTATATTATTATAACCAGAATATGCCACTATTATAACCGTAAATTTCCACTTTTATAATCGTAACATGTCAATATAATTACGGTCATATACCACTTTTGCCTATAAATATTGAATAAACACGGATTATTTCAATTTTAAAACCGGTTTATGCCATTAGGAATAAAAAAATCAAAAATTAAATTAAATTACCAAAATAAAAAAACTATGCTAGTTCAAATTTCAAAATTTGATATAGATATCTCTCCATAAAATTAAAAGAATTATAAAAATTCTTTGAATTTCATATAATAATGAAACAACAATCAACAATATATTATGATTTCAACTGAAAGGGTAAAACTTTTAAAATGCTTGATTTTTTATTAAGAATAAATGGATACTGTGTTATTTTGGTCTTATTTATTAAATTTATTTTTGTATTATTTTTGTATTAGTATTTTATTATAAACTAAGCCATTTTCAAAGTTTTAAAAATTATTAGAAGTTATATAATTTTTTCAATAATTCAAGTCTATTAAAAAAATTGTCGTTGAATTTTGACGAGCATTTGAGATTTTTGTTTATATAATATTAAATTAGCTTATTTTTGATTTTTAAATAAATAAATTAAATTTTTAGCCAATTTACATTTATGGAACTTTTTTACATATTTTTCTACTTTATTGCAGAATTTACAATAACATCTACAATGTTCAGTTGTTTTACTTCTTTTAATGAAAATATAAATTTCGATTGTATTTTACTTCTGTCCTTGAAAGCGATATCAATTTTACTTTTCTTTTACTATTTCTTTAAGAAAAATTAAAATTGATTTTCGACATTTCACTTTTACTTTTTAATTTCGCTTTTCAAGTTATTTTTAAATTATTTTAATTAAATAACTTAATTAATTTTACTTATATCACTTTATTTCAGATTTACTTTTTCTTCTTTACGTGTTTTTAAATTCGATGTTATTTTACTTTTATTATTGAAAAATAAATTATTTCAATTGTATTTTACTTTTTCTTTTCGAGGAATACATAAATTCAATTGTATTTTGCTTTTTAATATAATTTTTATTTTAATTTACATAGTATTTTACTTTCGATTGAGAGAAAGTAGTAAAAGTAAAAATATTTTTAGCTTTTTCTTTTACTTAGAAAAAAGTAAAACAAAACTACTACTATGTCAACAGTGAAGCGCAAAAATAAAAGTATGCCAATAATAGAAATCTAAAACAATGAAACATCAACAATTACAACATTAATTTCCAAAACGTTTACATCAATCTTTACAAAATAAGAAATTAAATTGAGTCCAATATAAAACAGTTTCCTTATCTTCTTAATAAAATAATAAGCATTTTATATTTGGCTTGTGCCGGTATAATTCGGGTTTAATACTATATAACAACCCATTTAGAAAAACACACGAACAGAAAAACATTCCAAAATCCAAATTCATGCCTAGATTTTATTGAAGATAATAAATATCTATTTAAGTTATTAAATTTAAGTAACAATATATACTGAGATATATTTAAGATATATATACTGAGTAACAATATATTTAGATTTACAATATTTCAAAATATAGAATAGACTCTTTTTAAAATATTCTGCTAAAATTAAATAAAATAATATGCATAAAATAAGAATTAAATTTATGTTTGTGAATAATTTAGAACTTTTTAAAGGCAACGCATCAATAATTTCTTTTATAATTGTAATTAATATTTTAACTTCTAATAACATTTAATATAGATAATCACCAGGTAAAGATTTGAGAAATATTCATCTCTTTTAATTCACTTGACTTTTTAAAAAATTTGATTTTACTTGTCACGACTTCGCTTAAGAAATGACACAATAGATATTTAGCTGAAAATTAATGAATTAAGATATAGACCAAATTAATTAACATTAAGATGTTCTTGGAATTTATGATTATTTAATTAATAACTTTACTTTAAAATAATGTTGTATTGATTGTTAAAAATCAAATATAAAAATTAAAATTATTTTTTGTATATTATTTTTTATTAATTTAAAACAAAATAAAAACAGTCACGATAGAGTAGCGCGTGAATCATTACAAACATCCACTTTGAGGAGATTCGCGAATAAAAATTTTTTCAAATAAATTTTGAAATTTATAGTTAGTAATAATTTAATTATTTCTTAATAATAAAAAATTTATTTTAAAACAAAATGTTACTAGATATGCTTTTAAAAAATAAATCAAATTTTAAAATATTTAGTATTATGTAAATTTTGAGAAATTATTTATTATTAATTTATTAATGTTTTTTTCATTATTTTAAATAAACTTAATATATTTATTATTAATTTTAATAATTTGATCTAAACTCAAATTAATGGCATATAAGATAGAAAGTAAGCATAATTTTAATATATCTTCAAAATTAATTTTAATTTAACCTCAATTGTTTCTCGTCAAACAGTCTTTCTCTCTATATTTTAATAATTGTGAATTTTACTGGCAGTAATAATAAGTGATTTTCAAAAGTGATAAGAAAAAGTAAATAAAAATTTGTTGATTTTAAGCAAAATTACAATATAAACAAGTACGTTTAAATTAATTAGAGTTTTTTTATCTGACTTCGATAGAAAATTGTCAGATATATGGATTTGGGATTGTCTGTCTGTCTGTCTGTGTGTCACGCTCTCTTTGATAATAATGGGATTTTCCTCGA